>VMBQ01005564.1:0-40473 GCA_007657795.1 Dreissena rostriformis | reverse complement strand
GTAGAATCGAAATAATCGACGGGTAACCGTTGGTTATTGCGGTAATAACCAACGGTATGTCGTTCCGATGCTTGTTATCAAACCACTCGGGCTACGCCCTCGTGGTTTAATTCCTACGCATCGGAACTCCATACCGTTGGTTATTACCGCAATAACCAACGGTTACCCGTCGATTATTTCTTAAATATAGTTTACGTCCAAAAGCTTGATCCAAATCAATCAGAATCGTGTTAGAATCAAGGAGTATAGATGCGTGTTATCAAATTACTCGTGCTTCGCACTCGTGATTTAATTCCTACGCATCAATACTCCTTACTGTGGGTTATTTAAGAAATAAGATTTTCTATCATGGTTTGTTGTCGAATAACCCACAGTAAGGAGTATAGATGCGTAGGAATTAAATCACGAGTGCGATAACACGCATCTATACTCCTTACTTTGGGTTATTCGACAATAAACCATCATAGAAAATCATTATTTCGATTCTAACACGATTCTGATTCCGCCCATAATTATTGCAGAATAACCCACACTTGATTTCCTTCTTTGTCTATAGAAAACAAGTCGCGTGAAGTGTTAGAATCGACAACAAACCATGATAGAAAAATATTATTTCTTAAATATTCACAAAATGTCAGAATGTTTACCTGTGATGATAATTGTAAAGTTACTTTAAGAAGATGATAAATTCCAATTGTTGAAAATGTATTATCATGGAAATGATGATGAAAGTGATAATAATTGAGATAAAACAATTGTGCTTATGATTTGAGCTTCGTTCTTGGAAAAATTTGGCTTAAGGCATGTGCGTTAAGTGTAAGTGCGTAAAATGTCGTCCCAGATTAGCCTGTGAAGTACGCACAGGCTTATCAGGGACGGCACTTTCCAATGTTATGGAATTTTTCGTTTGAAGAAGGTCTTTTCTAAACGAACATCTAATCTAGGCGGAAAGTGTCATCCCTTAATAGCCTGCGCGGACTGCGCAAGCTAATCTGAGACGACACTTTACGCAGATGCATTAAGCCTAGTATTCAAAGATCGAGGCTTATTTTAAGATGCTGATACCGCAAATAATTGTGACGGACGACGACGACACAGTCCCCCCAGCCTACTCCCCCACAGCCCCCACTTACCCTGTGCCGCTCGGCCTGTTTCCGCTCCAACTCGTGTTTCTGCCTCAGCACTTCATCCAGAAGTTTCTGCTTCACCTGCTTCCTCCTCTCGTCCACTTCCTCCCCTCTGACTCCTTCGCAGTCTGCAACACGTGCAGGAAAGTATGCATATTCTGTCACATAAATACTTTGTAAAAATGCGATTACTATTTTGTTTTTACCCAACATTGCCATGTATTATGTTAGACATTATGTACACTTCTTATTACTGTATTATCACTTTCTTTTCATATGACCTTTTGATATGTTCATAGAGTCTGAACATTGTTCATCATTGCATGATTAAGACTGACAATGTACATGTTCTATGCACAAGTCGTAATAAAATGTCTGTTCTGTTCTTTAATATGGAGGATAGACAATGCCAAAATGCCTCATTCTTGATTACATACATACTTCTAAATAACCTATTTGTGTATTCGCTTATAATTACTTTCAAAACTTTCAATTGCAGAAACACAATATATTCTTGGTTCTATTTGCTTCATGTTCAAATGTTTTTCAAAATGCCTTACTGTACATTGAAACAACTTACGTGTTTACAGAAAACAACTTTCTTGTATATTGCTTGATTACTTATCGCATGTAACATCTGTCAAATTATAAGTTCTATTATGTTTTGTTTATATTAAACTTCTGAAACTGATCGATATCACTTGATGATTGTATGAGAAATATACACACTATTTTACAATCAGTGAATTTAAAGAGAAGAAGCGGGATGGAACTTAAAATGTGAGTTAGAACAATTATGCAAAGATAAAACTGCCCACATCTTGTATCGGTGGAGCTATTGCTTTGTGTATAAGTCAGTATACAGTTATTTCCCTTAGAAGTAGGAAAACAGAATGGCGCACTATAAGCGCAATCCGAATGTAGCTATTAAAATTAGTTGATTTAGTTATTCATTGAGTCGCAATAAAATGTGATAGTTGCTCAAGCCGTTAAACTGAAGCACCCATCATTTCAAATTGCGCGAATATAGGTCGAATCTTTGAGAAAGCAGTCGTACACTTATTAACCATCGTAGTTTTATATTTTATTGAAGTGACAAGTAGAAATACAATATTACATACAATGTTGGGCAATCGGGGCGACCTAATTATGTATTATTCTAAACCTCACCTGCGCATGCGCCAGTGGGACTGTCAGTGCCACCCCCTGGTACCCGGCTAGATGGCCGTTTGGTTGCCTCGCTGAGGCAGGCCTCCCATTCCTCCATGTCCTCGCGGGTCTCCAGTGACAGCTGCAGGGGTGTGAAATGCTGGAATACAAGACACGGAAGTGAAATTAGTAGTAGTATTATTAGTGATAAAATGCATCATGACTAAGAACAGACATAGTAATAATGTTCCGAAATAAATCCAGGCAAAATTTGCCCCTTTGTTTACAGGCCAAAGGTAAGTCTCGTTTTTGAATTAATGTAAACGTGTCCCAATATGCTCTTTTTATGGTATTTGTTATGTTGTTTTGAATCTTTAACTATTGCAAACACATCATAACAATATTATAAGTAGTCTGAAGAATAACAGTTTAAATTTAATATGTTTGATCCTATCCATGCGGAAAACTGATGACATACTTTAGAGATAAGCGTTCAGTTTCACTCTACTCTCGTCTACAACCATAGGCTAATTATTGATCTGATTACAAACAAAGCACTTGGGACATGTTTGCAACGGCTAAATCTGCTCTCTTTAGCGGACTGGTCAATAGAGCTGCTTTTTGTCAGTTAAGTAAATTGTATACAGACACAAAGATATTTTGAAACTCGCCAATTTTGAAAAACTGTCGCCATTTTTATGATTTTGTCGGCATTGGCGACAATGGCAATCCACAGCAGGAACCCTTTTAGAGTTTCCTTATTGTATAATAAAATTAGCTTGAAATGTTTCCGACGATTTCTTACGCAAGCATGCGCTAATACAACGCTGTTGGAAAAAACACGACAAGTTCACAGTTACCATATTTTTTTCTACTCTATAATTAACATAACCTTTGTATGAATGTGTTTTCAACGTTTTACCACCAAAGTGCACGATATATTGATAACAGAAATGTTACATTTGCTTTTATCATGCACAAAATAACGACGCTCTTTATATAATAACGGTTTACCGGAGTTGTACAAACAAAATCTGATATTCAAGGGAAGTAACCAAACTTGCTGTTGCACTAAAATCAGTCACAGTTACCGATCTTACCTCATGGGACAGCTGTAAAACGAATCTCTTTCCCCGGAACTTGTCGACAAGCGACGTCACGCTGTAACCATTGAGATTGAGCACATCTACTGTGACGTCATCGGTTGACGTCAGATAACAGAACAAGGTTCCCTCGTGCAGAACGTACCAATACCTGCATGAAAAAACGGTGTAACAAATGTTAACACTCTTACTTACGATACGAATAAATGAAGATGACGTCCCTTTAAACTCCTCTGTAATCTGGCAATAATAAAACACACGATATTTGTGAATGTTGATTAACTACATTTGTTATAATTTTACTTTCACTTCAAACAATGACATTAATTATCTTATTGGCTGACTGAAAACATGCCTATTTCGCGTCGTCCTCAGATCTTATGTGACGTTTTTATGGAACTAATTGTAATCAAATTGGAGTTTTAGAGCGCCTTACGGCTGTCGAAACTCGTATTTTGTTATCATACAAATCGTTCCTCATCTCGAGGATGATACGTGCGTACATGGATTTGTTATCACAATCCAGCTGTTTTGTCTCATTCGCACATGACTTGGATGTACAGGTAAATTAGTATGTGTTTGTTGTCGCATATTAAGGAAAATAAACAAGTCTGTGTTTATCAAGATATTACTCATGGCAAAAATGAAATGTTAACATTGCATTACATTCCGTCTTTAAATCAATCATACCAAACTATTTCGTGCATGTTATACGAACGAGACAAATGCTCTTTCTTCAAAATAAGTTTGACTTAACCAAACTAGATTTGAAAAGAAAAACAAGATGCCCACGATGGCCCTGAAACACTCAACTGAGTTCAAGGAAAACCAATTGTACGAAATTTTACCTGTTGAGCTAGTTATTTGACACACGTTACCCATATTCGGACTCGACCTATGTATTATCCAGATACAAATGCGAACCGAGAATGAGACAAATGCTGCCTCTGTAGAAGTGACAAAGTTTTTCTAAGATATGACCTGGTGACCAAGTATTAAGGACGCATGTAACCCAGATTCAAATTCAACCTTGATATTTTAAAGAAACACATTCTGACCAAGTTTCATCAGGATTGAGTCATAAATGGTCCATATTAAAACGGGATTTTCTAAGATTTGACCAGGTTAGTGTTTAGATGCACCTGATTCAGAACTAAGCCTATATATTTTATGATTAACATTCTGACCAAATTTCATCAAGAATGAGTCATAAATCTTGCCTCTTTAGATACAGCATGATTTGACTTCGTGGCCTTATTTTTGGATGCACGTGACCCAGATTTGAACTCATCCTAGATATTGTCAAGATAAACATTCCAACCAATGTTCATCAAAATTTAGTTAAACATGTGGCATCTTATGCGAACATGAGCTAAGGATTGACGACATACGACACAAGACGACGGACGCCGACACAGGGTGATGACAATAGCTCACCATGAATACTTCGTGCTCAGACGACCTTGAACACTTCCGTTCAACCGCCGCATTATATGCTGATATATCGAATTGGTGATTACATATGGAATATTATACCATATAAAAATATTTACAATTTAAGTAATTAATGAGTTGATTGGTTATGCATTATAATAGTGTACCCCAGCTTTACCATTAAGCATTAACAGCTAATAATGTTATGAATGTGTGTCCGTATAATGCAAAACTTCTACAAGAAAAATAAGATGTTTTACACCATAAAATGCATGTTAATACAGTTTCACAGATGTCTCATTATAACATTATTGCAACCAGTCATAAACAAACGGATACATAGAACGTCGCGAAAAAAGAACATAATAGACGTGTTTGCATGCGTGCACATCTGAGAAATTGTATATGAGCATCGCTCTACAAAAAGGGGATTTAACCCTTTGCATGCTGGGAAATTTGTCGTCTGCTAAAATGTCGTCTGCTGAATGTCTAAATTAGTATTTTCTTCGATTTTTTTTCAAAGAATACTATCAGAATAGCAAACAGTTTGGATCCTGATGAGACGCCATGTTCTGTGGCGTCTCATCTGGATCCAAACTGTTTGCAAAGGCCTTCAAAATCCGGTTCCAGCGCTCACAGGGTTAATGCATATGCGTAAAGTGTCGTCCAGATTAGCCTTTGCAGTCCACATACGCTAATTAGGGACGATACTTTCCGCCTTAACTGGATTTTTGCTAAGAAGAGACTGTCTTTAATCGAAAATACCATAAACGCGAAAAGTGTCGTCCATGATGAGCCTGTGTGGACTGCACAGGCTAACCTGGGATGACAAATAACGCAAATGCATTAAACACCCTTTTCTCAGAGCGTGTCTCATATACAGACTTGAATATAGTAATCCTTATATACGTCATTCATAAATACTTAGTTTTCGCCATGTTTACAATATAATGCGAGCTATATGTATTCAATCGGGCGGATGTTTTCCACATCATCGGTTTCACGTGTAACATTTTAATTCGCAGCTCTTTTTAAATCGATGATGATTGAGTATCTGTACAATTTAGACAATGTGTGTCAGCTTTAACCCTTTGAGCGCTGGAACCGGATTTTGAAGGTCTTTGCAAACAGTTTGGATCCAGATGAGACGCCACAGAACGTGGCGCCTCATCAGGATCCAAACTGTTTGCTATTCTGATAGTGGTCTTAGAAAAAAAAAATCGAAGAAAATGCTAATTTTAGAAATTCAGCAGATGACATTTTAGCAGACGACAAATTTCCCAGCATGCAAAGGGTTAAAGGATAGCATCATTGAAATTATTATAAATGCAAATATTATTCATGAATTGAGTGCATATGATATCTTCGAGACACGCGGTATAAGTAATCGATCAAAATTACTCATTAGGAAATCAATGTTTCGATGTAGAATAAGAACGCTTCAAATAAAACAAATATGATATATGTATAAAAACTCAGAACACAAAATTAGTTAGATGTATAAGAAATTGAGAACACGAAATAAGTAAGATGTATAAGAAATTGAGAACACAAAATAAGTTAGATGTATGAGAAATTGAGAACAGAAAATAAGTTACGTGTATAAGAAATTGAGAACACAAAATAAGTTTAAACTTCCGCGAGGCAAAGAACATCTTAACCGCGAACTTAGACTTTTCGTGCCGAGTAAATAAACCAGGGACCTGAATAAACTTATCTGTATTCGACACTTAACTAGTGTTCTGTTTATCCCGTAATATTGTCATTTTTTCTGTCTCTTTTTCGAAAATACTTGAAATAAAATGACTGATAAACATCAAATGATGGCAATAAAATATAAACGACCTCACACTACGTTTGTGGTTTAAACACGATGGTAATTTTAAGTGAATAAAACATGATATCTTTTGGTCAATTTATTTCAAGCGCGATGATTTGATAAAAAATACATTAATTACTTTTATCAGCGGGACGAATAAAAAATGTGTCCTCAAAATCAAATGAAATAAAATGAATGGCAAATTTATCGAAACTACAAAATATTCCAATCGACAAAACACTGTTTTTTCAAAGGAAAGGCGATGGTAAGACAGATCGAAAATTGAAAAGTGATGTTAATTTGAAATGCATGTATGTTTGAAGTAAAATCACCCAAAGTGACCACCATGCGTAAGTGAATGTATACAATACGTATACTAGTGTTTTATACACTTGTTTTGGGCATGAATAAATCTATCCTAAGACGTAAGTTGAGGCCCTTAACATCATTTCAACTTAAGATGTAAGCGTTAATATGAAATATATAATAATAAACAGCTAAGCAAAAAAAAAGTTATACATCGAAACGGACGTCTATTTTTTTTTTTTTTAATTATAACAATTTCAGTTTAAATTCAGATAGATCTGTATAATTTGTATTTGATAAGAACAAACATTCGGATATCAATTCAAATATGTGAGTCGCGCTATGAGAAAACGGGGTCAAGTGCATGTGCGTAAAGTGTCGTCCAAGAATAGCCTGTGCAGTCCGCATAGGCTTATCAGGGACGACACTTTCCGCTTTTATGGTTTTGTTCGTTTATAGGAAGTCCCTTCTTAGCAAAAAAAGCCTGTTTATGTGGAAACTGTCTTCCCTGATTAGCCAGCGCTTCCTGCACAGGTTAATATGGGACGACACTTTACGCACATGCACTTGACCCGCTTTTCACAGAGCGCGGCTCATATTATCTTACCGCATCCAGTGCGTACTGACGCCCTTCCGCTCCACGTATCCGGCAAGAGTCTGTTTGGCGACCAGCCCCTTACTGGGGATCCGTTTCACCACCAGCGGCTTGTGACGCTTACGTAAAGACGGCGACTCCGTCGGTGACGCGGTTCCGTTGACGTCGCCGTCTGTCGCCATGGTGTCCGAGTGAACGTTAAACGAACGAGCCCTTCGTACCTCTCGACTCTGAAAAGAGACAAAAGTTTTTGTTATAACAAGTAATTTACAAGTATGCACTTAACAGTTTGACTTGTACGTTTGATTTAAATGTTTGAGTTATGCGAATTGTCAGTTAGGGTTGATATTGTAGTTGTTGCCTTACAAATAAGTTTACGTAATGCATTCAAGTTATAAGTGTATACGTACAAATTATGTCTTGAAGAAGTTTACTCTTGTTCAAATGCGTTTTGTTTTTTTGTATTGATCGACAATTACCGAGGGTTTAGTGTCAACCCACATTAAACATAATAAATGACAACACGTGTATACAATTAATGTGTAAAAATGAAATAGATGATCATGTGCAAATTATATTAAATACACGATACAAGAGGTTGTGTCACGGTGATTTACTTTGAGTATTTATTACTTTATGATACAGCATGATACACAACAGTTACCATGGTTACCACGAGGAAAGTTTCCGTTGCCAGCGTTGTATTTACATTTGCAATGACGAAAATCCCCAAACTGTGCAAAATGAACATTACGTTAATTGCTATGTGTCATCACAGGCATTACATGAACGGTTACAGAAGTGTCGAAAACTGTCATGAATCTAATCTTTATTTGGTTATAAAACGCATCCTCCGGCAATATCTGTGATAACAAAAAAAAAAACATAAATGTTTACAGCTCACTTAAATGACTAGGTCAAATAGTACAGATATAAACCAAAAACAAACTTGCACTTTATTTTCCGTGTAAATGTATCTAGCGGCTTCATACGGTTCAAGTTTCAACATTAAACGGGTTTGACAGAATGACAGAATATAGCAATATTCTGCGTAATAGCGAAGTGTACATTGTCAGAAAAGTAGAGTAAGTCCCTTTTTAAAGCGACCCGCTGTGTATACAATGTGAAGTTCAACAAATTAGTTTTCTTGTTTAGCTGTTCTAGTTACTGTCAATAGGAGAGATCAGAGGTGATTGTCTTGTTAGCGACCAAAAACACAAGGGCGTTATATAAGAAAGAAGACGCAACGTTTGATAGTATAGGTATGATGGCTAATGTATCTTTTGGTCTACACTGTAAAGTGTGGTATGCAATTTATTCATCTGCTTTCGAATTCGTGATGAACGTATGCATTTCGCTAATGGTTCATGTATTTAGATAAAAAGTTAAATGTTCGCATCAGCAGACTTTTGTAAAACCAGCGAAATATGCCGTGTAACTATAGTTTATGTTGAAAATATACTGAAACGTTCACCTTTATATGTCTTTGATATATTATGTATCTTTCAATATTCCACCAGGTTACTTTTGACTGCAGATAAGTTTAGCAACAGTTTTATTGCGCTATTATGTTAAGTGCTCTAAAATTATAAATCAGAGAAGTTTTGATGGATGGTTTTAATGGTTATCAACAATTTATTGACATCCATTTCTAGGAAATAATATCACTGTGTCGATCATATTGAGTCACTAGTATAAATATATCACAGTATTGAGTCACTAGTATAAATATATCACAGTATTGAGTCACTAGTATAAATATATCACAGTATTGTACACTAAGCTCTTTAATAATCTATATACTATATACCTATTATATTGTTTACGTTATTCGCGTAATTCATCTTTAATATGCATAGCAAGGTCTCGTCCCGGTACAAAGGCGAGCGATCAAGTCATTTATTGACGTTGTTTGATTAAAGCTGTGAACATCCAGTTTCTCGTAAACTAAGCCCTCGAATAATATTTAAGACGTTATTTACAAATATAAAAATGCCCAAGCTCATTTAGTACAGCAACAATTAAAATAAACAGCAGTTATTCAACATATCAGCATTTCTGTGGGCAAGTTTGTTGAGTTTCAGTTTAAACCTTGCCATCTAACATATCTGTAATATCCGTTATTCAATTGCCATCTCACATATCTGTAATATCCGTAATTCAAGTGCATTTATATGTTTATGCCAATGTCCTTATGAATGGTTCCTTTACATCCAAATTCGCGTCCAACGCTCTGGATTGGTTCATTCGTTTCTGTCAAACATTTGAGCATCGCTCTAGAAAATCGGGGCTTAATGAATATGGGTAAAGTGTCGTTTTAAATTGACCTTAAAGAAAATTCACTTTAGGCAGAAATTGTCGTCCCTGATAAACCTGTGCAGTCCTTACAGGCTTATCCGGGATGATACTTTTCGCACGTCAGTTTAGCGAGGCTCTTTATTTTTTATCATATCAATTATGTGTTTCTTTGCTCATGTGTTGTTAATCATTTTGATTCCTTTTCTCCATACAATGACATACTTGATAAGGAAAGAATGTTGATTGGTACGATTAATGAAGAAAACGGATATTTTTATATTTAAATTAATCTACAGCAGGTGCCAGGTCACGTGACGTACGGAACGTCGGACTATAAACGGCGGACGCAACGCTAATTGCTTTGAACTGGCCGCCCTATGAACCCGGTGCCTGTCCAACAATGATGAATTTAGTGTTACTGTCGTCCACATCTATTAGTGTTTCGATGACTTGTTAGTGACCGCATTGTTCCTAATTCCGTCGGTTTGAGTATGATGGTGATTTAATTAACCATTTGCATGCTGGGAAATTTGTCGTCTGCTAAAATGTCGTCTGCTGAATTTGTAAAATTAGCATTTTCTTCGATTTTTTTTTAAAGAATACTATCGGAATAGCAAACAGTTTGGATCCTGATGAGACGCCACAGTACGTGGCGTCTCATCTGGATCCAAACTGTTTGCAAAGGCCTTCAAAATTCGGTTCCCGCACTGAAAGGGTTAAATCAAAGACTCGGTTTCGTATTCAACAACCTCTTCTTATACATAAGAATAAAGAATATACTTAGAACGAAAAGCAATATGTTCAGAGTTTCAATATATACAGAATAAAGATGTTGTTTACGTCATAAATAAATAGTTATAAAGAATCTTGTACTCAGAGGTGTAATATACCATGTCATTTAAACGTTAGTTCATATTCGTCCTGATGGTTCGATATAAGTTTCCGTATGATTTGAATGTTTTTTTTAATTATTGATGCACGGTTTTACATTATTTTTACAATTCACTTGTCCAGTAAAGCTAGTGCCTAAAAGTTCACTTGTCCTGACTTAATTGTTACCAGACCTGATTTTGAAAGGTCAACACACAGTAGTTCACTATTAATAAAAACAAAAATTACAGCTAACACAAAATGGAATTAACAAAAATATGTAAACGAATACCTTACTAGAATGCATGTCACCTAAAGCTATTCTTGAATCAAAGTTTTAACAATTAGTTTAAACCTATTTATTTAAGCTCGATTGCATCGAAAGCCGTCGTCTTATATAAACGCTCTTGAGTCCGTGTCCTGGGACTATAACCAGTACTTGTTTTTTTTGTGGGAGATCAAAGGAACGCTCCCAGTGGGGTTCGAACCGATGACCTCCCGATCGCTAGGCGGACACCATATCCACTACGCCACGGCGATCTTTGAACAAATAATGAATTATACATGATATAAATCTTAATGGTTGGTGTAATCTCAAAAGAAAATATACCATATCTGCATATAATAACAGATAATTATTAAACACCAATTGTTGAAGGTAATTCAGGAAATTTATTTAATTTGTTTGAAATAATATTGAAAGCAAAAAAAAAGGTTACCATGATGATTATGCTGAATATGCTGATTATGATTCTTATGAGTATTATGGTTACGATAGTAACGACAAAGAAGAAGAAGACGATGATGATGGAGAAGAAGCGAAAGTGCTTCTGCTGCTGATGATGATGATGAATGAGTCTCAAAATGATAACTCAATGGCAATTGTTGTTGGTGTGCTTAGCCCTTTGAGCGCTGGAACCGGATTTTGAAGGCCTTTGCAAACAGTTTGGATCCAGATGAGACGCCACAGAACGTGGCGTCTCATCAGGATCCAAACTGTTTGCTATTCTGATAGTATTCTTTGAAAAAAAATCAAAGAAAATGCTAATTTTAGAAATTTAGCAGACAACATTTTAGCAGACGACAAATTTCCAGCATGCAAAGGGTTAAATTGTTTAAACCCTTGATGATGAGGAGAAGGATGTTGATAATGATTATGTTGATATATAAATTGAATGTCATTTAAACACATGCACACATTAAACAATTATGTAAGACAAGTTTAACATACATAAACGTGTAGGACATATTTTACCATTAAATTGAAATAAATGTGTCAAATAACAACCTCACATCAATGAAAAGTAAACCATCTTGACACTTACGAAGACGCACATGGTTTATGACCATTAAGAAAGGATTTAAGACCCCACGTCGCGTCTTATTTCGTTTCCTTAACTTGATAAACATGTCCTTTATTTAGCGTCTACTATAAATCTGTTAAGCAGATTTGACATGCAAAAAGAAGATAACCGCTTGAATCTGTTTTTATTGCTTTGATGTCTATTTAGTGGTCATTCTTTTGAATGAAATAACAAGTTGCCTTCATGGTTGAGCAGCGTGATTAGAAAATAAGTATTTTGCCATATGCGGTCAGCGCAAATCCAAACAGGCTGTGTATACGCGCAGTGTTCGGTGAAACACAGTTTGTAGCAAAATATATATATATATATATAAAACGTGTGAATTATTAAAAAAATGCATAAATAATCAAATTTTAGTCATTTTTCCATTGAACACTACTTTAACCGACGTTATGCAAATAACAAAGTGGATGTGAGTTTTATGACACTAGTTCACAAATATCAAAGCAAACAGACATACCAGTCGAAACAGAGGATTCTTTTGAGTCTTTTTATCCATTTATGTTACTTTGTTTATGTCCTTAATCACGCATGCTATAGATTTGATCAACAACCTCTTCCAAAACTACAACATTCCATTCTTTGATAGTCTGTTTTCGTTCTTAAAATCCATGTTCCTGTCTCAAACAAGTACCGGTAGTCAATTCAGTTTATTCTAATGATATTCGTTTTGTATTAATTAATATCTATTCCATATATTTATATATCAAAACAATATGATTTAATTAGTGTTTTTATCACACACATGTTTAACTTGCTTGTACATTAATTCAATAATCCATGAAGACTTTACTTGCATCGTTTGTGTTAGCATTCCTAAACCAACTTTGTATTTTACGTACACTTCAATCCATCACATGCACTTTCATTTCGCTTATTCAACGTTCGCATTAATATTTTTGTATTAAAGTAAGTTATATCATTCAGAAGTAGCGCAGTAAGTCAATCAACCAACACCGTAAGGTGTCAGCGATATCCTTTGATGTTATCACTTCATAATATTCACATTTAAGTATCCGGCATGAGCATATTTCAATAGACGTCATCAATTCACTGTGTGCAAATATTAAAAACACGTTAACCATGATTTTAAAACACTTATTTTCTTTAGAAAACCGATGAACATACAGCAGTATTTTATTAATTTCCCCAGTAATTGAAGAACCTCGATCTAAAGGATGTAATAACCTTGTAGCTACATATATCATTTAATCTTTAAACTTCAGTGCTTCAAGATGTACAGCGGGTTTCGGTTGATAACTTTGAAGACATGATAACAGTTCGATCGTTAATGTTCGGTTATTTCCGGAAATTACAAGGAAACGAGAGTCCAAACACAAATAAAATGTGAATGATTACCGATAATAATGCATATAAATCAAATTAAAATACGATACTATGAATTGAGCCGCAACATGCGGAAATGCGACTCACATACAATCCATAGCTTTACCTTATCGCTCTGATTTTACAAAGATAAATACGTATATATATCGTTAGCAAGAACATCTTGATAGTTACAGCCGTTTAAAAGCAATTAAAGTGTAAGTTGAAGAGTACGTTAAAAAATTGAAGAGATAGCTGAATGGGGTTAACCCATTTATGCCTAGTGGACTCTCCATCCTTCTAAATTGGATCACTTTATTTCCAAAATAAGGGATGTCTGGTATATTTATTTCTATATTTAAAATATTTCTTACAGAAATTTCTTTAAGCAAACAGCGCAGACCCTGGGTCTACGCTGTTAGCCAAGGCCTTTTTTTCTAGACGCTAAGCATAAATGGTTTAATATGATTCGCACACTCGAAAGTCGAGAAGCACAAAAGTTGAACAAAAGTAGAACAAAAGCAAGGAAGACACAATACATGTGATTTTCCCTGTGGGAAAACGGGGCTTAATGCATGTTCGAAAAGTGTCGGCCCAGATTAGCCGGTCAGTCCGTACAGGCTTGTCAGGGACGATACTTTTCACTGTTTTGGATTTTTGCGTGAAAAGGAAGTCTCTTCTAAACAAAAATCAGGTCGAAGTGGAAAGTGTCGTCCCTGATTAGCATGTGCGGACTGCGTCAACACTTAACCCTTTGAGCGCTGGAACCGGATTTTGAAGGACTTTGCAAACAGTTTGGATCCAGATGAGACGCCACAGAATGTGGCGTCTCATCAGGATCCAAACTGTTTGTTATTCTGATAGTGGTCTTAGAAAAAAATCGAAGAAAATGCTAATTTTAGAAATTCAGCAGGCGACATTTTAGCAGACGACAAATTTCCCAGCATGCAAAGGGTTAAATCACATACATTAGGCCCGGTTGTCCCAGAGCGAGGCTCTTATGAATAATTATATGAAACAAGAAATGCAGAAAACGATGTAGACAAGAAGACTGACTTCTTTGTTCTATGTCATATCCAGAATTTTTCAATGCTTATAGATAATTATCATGCTATTAAGATGCTAATACATAATGTTTCAAATACTTTTAAAATACGTAAATAAAAAGTACATCACCGTTATGATAATAGAAAAGCACGTGATAAACCAAACAACACAAATTCTGATCGCAGGTTCCTAACATATTAATATTGTTCTTATTATTGAAGTCGTCAATTAATCCAGAATCGGTTCGTAAATACCGCACATATATCAAGCAAAACAGTATGTACCGACAAACCCCCATAACTTCTGGAAAATTAATGTACATAAAGGCGTCATATAGTAGAAGAATGTGTAATAAATATATTTTGTAATCTGACAGGTGGCAGCGTTTATAAATTAGCCCCACATTGCCTTACAAACAATATAACACACTTATCTAATGCGTCCATAAGATAATCACTCTTCTCCCCTGACAGGAGGGGTTTACGTTGTAGTGAAATTGAAACCGAATTATCGCATATGGTATCAGCAGTGTTTGAACATGCGTTAGATTCTCAATATTACAGCTTTATGCAGATTAGTGATCGACAAAATGAAAATGGATCGCGCTCTGAGGAAAAGGGGTTTAATGCATGTGCGTAAAGTGTCATCCCAGATTAGCCTGTGGAGTCCGCACAGGCTAATCAGGGGCGACACTTTCCGCCTAAACTGGATTTAAGCTAAAAATAGACTTTCTTTCAACGAAAACTATCATAAAGGCGGAAAAGTGTGGTCGCTGATTAGCCTGTGCGAACTGCAAAGACTTATCTGGGGCGACACTTAACGAACGTGCATTTAACCCCAATTTCACTGAGCGAGGCTAAAATGATCAAACACAACCCTGATTTAAGTAATACAAATATCAGACCTGGATGTCCACAGTTCTTACAATATTCGGCAGTTTTGTTTCTGTAGTTTCTATAATGAAAACCAAGCCAAGGAATTCCCATTCTGCATGGTTTCTGTACTAAGTGAGCGATGCGCAATTCAAAATACTTTTAACACCATCAAGTTAATATACACTGGTACATAGGTAAGCTCATTTTAATTTAGACATTCTACTTATTATAGCGTCTACTAACCACTTTTAAACCCTTAAGGACAATGTTCACATGTATAATTTGCTAAAAATAAACTGAAACATTCAGGAAATACAAAAGCAACGAATCGAACCACGAAAAGAAAAATCGTATTCTTAGTGAGTACTAAAATTCTGTAGACTTGCGTAGGTGTGAACAACATTTGATTTTAACGCACCATGTTATCCCTCTGTCAATAAAAACCTTGGAGGGTCCCTCAGACATAAGCAGATAAGTGATCGGCGTACTCACAAATTATCCGAACGTCAAGTGTCAAAAGTTTGATCATGAGAGGAAAACTCGACTTCATTGCTTTGTAGTTACTATCAGCAGGATAGCAGGTGAATGTTTGGATTTAAATTTAAGCTTTTTATGAATTTCTTATACTTATGTGATTTGCATTTGTACCAAAACCATCGCCTGTATGACTGTACGTTCATTTGTGGATATGTAAAGATTTCAAACCAAGTCCTTGGGTTATTTATGACAGCATACATGTCCAATTAGATATTAATGACGATAAAAGTATTTTTTTTTATAAATAAATGACACAGCAAAAATGTCTTCATTAAACAAGATTACTGAAAAAGTAAGAAAAAGTAAGAAATTACGTTTTATAGTTCCGCAATCCATCTTGCCATGGATATTTAAATAAAGTTTGAGCAAAAATAAAACAGGTTGCCGTTTTTGCCTTTTTATAATTTAGATGTACTAACATTTTGGTGGTAAATGTATACATGCAATGTTTGGCGCCTTATATGTGAGCCTCGCTTTGGCAAAACGGGGCTGTATGATAGAAATGCAATACTGCTGCAGCTTCTGGAGTTTCACTTCTTTATATTAATACATGTGCGTAAAGTGTCGCCCCATATTAGCCTGTACAATGAGCACAGGCTCATCAGGGACGACACCTTCCGCGTTAACCCTTTGAGCGCTGGAACCGGATTTTAAAGGTCTTTGCAAACAGTTTGGATCCAGATGAGACGCCACAGAACGTGGCGTCTCATCAGGATCCAAACTGTTTGCTATTCTGATAGTATTCTTTGGAAAAAAAAGTGAAGAAAATGCTAATTTTAGAAAATCAGCAGACGACATTTTAGCAAACGACAAATTTCCCAGCATGCTTCCGCGTTAACTGATTGTTTTGCCAGAGAGAAGCTCAAATGTGTATATTTCAAAACACCGACCTTCTTGATAAATTTCCTTGCCAATAATTCCCACAATCGCTTAGCTCGTTTTTGGTTCGAACATAATTTGTGTAAATCTGACGACTTGTTGATGTCGTCGTCGTCGTCGTCGTCAATTGGAATAAATTCCTGCACTTTTGTTTTGCGTGGTGACAACATGTTTCATATGTAGGACGTTCAGCCAAGTAATATGTTGGTTGCAACAAGCTAGTATAAATCCATAAATGTGTAGGAAAACTAAAACAGTCTTTGACACATGGTACGAGATTACACTAAGCGTGTCAAATATTATGTCGACATATGCTTTTCATTTTTTTCATTGACATTGGAAGTCAAATGTTCTAAACATAAGCTCGTGAGGAATTTAATTAGTTTATAAGTTCACGCGAATAATTTATAAAAAAAAAAGAGTTGTATTTCTCACACACAATGGCTTACCGACAGTCAACACTGTTTAGCTTTGTTAGTCGCAAGAAATATTTGCATTAACATATGTGTCGTGTTCTGAGAAAACTAGGAATAATGCCTGTGCGTAAATTGTCATCCCAGATTAGCCTGTGCAGTCCGCACAGGCTAATCAGGGACGACACTTTCCGCCTAAACTGGATTTTCGCTAAGAAGTGACATCATTTTAACGAAAAATTAAATAAAAGCGGAAATTGTCGTCCCTGATTAGCCTGTGCGGACTTCACAATGCTAATCTGGGATGACAATTTACGCACATGCATTAGGCCCAGTTTTCTCAGAACACGACACATACTTTGACACAATTAAGTCCTTCTTACATAATTACCCAGACATATTTGTATTCCTAACTGTGCATGGCTCATCCCTAATAAAACATAGAACACAATACAAGAATATAAAACCCATTGAGGGATTTTAAATGGCGATCTCAAGCCTTGTTAATCATCCTAAACTAATCACCCGTGTCACCGAATTCCACACTCGTCGAAAACAATAAAATACTCCATATCTGTGACATTGCGAAAAATAATACACAAATGAACTAATTTTGTCATGATATCAATTCAAATGCCTTATTAAGTGCCACTGTGTCCGTTAGAAACATAATAATTGTGAATAGTCTATCTGACAATGATCCACACAAATAGTTTGCCTATTTCTCAACACTAAAACAATGACGACGTTCGTATATACAATGCACTGAAGACGAATATATCAACAAAATAAGTTAATCCTGTTACAGGGATTAGCAGTTCCGATCGCTAAATATGCGTGAATTTTATCGGCTTAGGACCAGTATTGACGAGGCTCTACGACAACTAGGAACATAAGTTCAACTTTAAATAATTCGACCTTTTTACGTGGTGTTGTGATTTATTCAATACGACAAATAATGTTTTTCTAGATAGTCATATACACACTTTAGATAATGTGATGCTTTCAGCAACGTTATTAATATTATTATTATTATTTATTATATTATTTGGCCAACACCTATGAACAAATTACAATATAAATAACAAATTCAGAAATAATATCTTAAGTACCTAAAATCTTGTATAACTTTGGATAGAACTACAAGTAGAGGCATTACACCAAATGATTATACTTAACCCTTTGAGCGCTGGAACCGGATTTTGAAGGCCTTTGCAAACAGTTTGGATCCAGATGAGACGCCACAGAACGTGGCGTCTCATCAGGATCCAAACTGTTTGCTATTCAGCATTGTCTGTACATCGGGTAGATAATTATGAGCATTAAAACGCTGTAACCGGTTACTATTTCTATAAACGATACACTAGTTAACATTTCACCGTTTACGTGCTTTATAATTCTCACAGGTATAGGCCAGCACATAATTGTAGATGCTGTTTATTAATCATGTGATATTGTGAATGCACAATGCTCCTACATATAGTTGGACCCAACATTTAAAGAATTAATAATGTTTAACTTGGGAGCCATACATGCATATCAGAATGATAAGATATATAAGATATTTGACCATTAGAAATGAGACAGCCGTATTTGTACATAGGAATTACTTGATTCTTCATTGTGAGAACGTTTCCTGAGCTGTCATCGAACCAGGTATCTCAATACCGCAAGGCGGACACCAAACCCACTATGCCACATCGTCTAAGAGCCTTCGACTACCTTCACTTAACGAAGTACGAGTCGGTTTGATACACAAAATACAAGCTTGTGGTCTGCGCATGTTAACGCTCAGAAAAGACACATGACTTCATGGGTCTTTGCTCTTTTAAGTTTGTGCTGGTATTTAAAATCCACTAAGTCGTCAATGCCTAATCCTCCCGCTTCTACTTACAGGTTTACAATCATACGCCTCGCCTACATAGCATGCCTTGAATAGCTTCATACAGTATTCAGTTTTTGACGAGATGTATGAACATCGCTTTGTGAAAAGAAGGTTAAATGCATGTGCGTAAAGTGTCGTCCCAGATTATTAGCCTGTGCAGTCCGCACAGGCTAATCAGGAACGACACTTTCCGCCTTAAGTGGATTTTCGTCAAGAAGAGTCTTCCTTTAAACGAAAAGTACAATAAAAGCGGAAAGTTTCGTCCCTTATTAGTCTGTGCAGACTGCACAGGCTTATCTGGGACGACACTTTACGCTCATGGATTAAACCCGCTTTTCTCAGAGCGCGACTCATATTAATGTGGTATATACATCAACGTCAACACCTAGCGCATTAAGGGAGTTTTCCTGATAAAATCTTAATTAAGATATGCGCTCTAAATGTCTTAGTTTTTGCTTGTAAACACAAGATGAATTTCTTGTGGTTTTAGTTACATTTCAACAAGATCAAAATGCAATTATGATAATTTGATTGTAAACGTTGATTGTGGAGAAGACAAGTTTAGTTTTCCTTAGTTTGAATAGAAAAAACATATAATCGATGATCACAATGTTAATGAATCAGTCATGTTAATGGTGGTTTTTATTTGTTTATGGTGTTTATATTGTTATTGATGTTTTTGTTTACGGTGATGAAAAAGTGAGGATAATTACAAACATATATATTTTTTCTCGCATTGCCACAGTTTTCAACGTTCATTTTGCTCCTGTTGCTCTCGACAATGATGAAAATGATGATGAAGATGATGACAATGACATAAGGGCAATTATAGAACGTAACTTTAGGTAGCCGCCGTACCATTATTAGACAGTATCTTGACTTTAAATTAGGGGATATGGCAAAGTACACGTTTCATAAAAGGGACCAATACACGTTACAAAGGTCAAACTTACAGGTGCAGCCTTCCATGAGGGGTTTATGTTCAATATTCGACGTAACCCTCGTGGACGTTCTATCGTGGACATTGACCTTTTCGGAACACGGACAGACGCAGGTTCCTCCGAGTTCAAAGCACAATTGTCCACACTTCCGTTCAAGTCACTTACTCGCAGGAGTCCCCTACGCGGTAAAGTCGCCGCTTGAAGAGGGGTGAACTCATTGGGTAAAATGTTAAGACTTTCCTTGTCGACATTTTTATGGTCGTGTGCACCAAGTATAGAATAATTCCGCAACGCCTCTGTCAGATTTAATGTACTTTGAGAGCAGTCCTTATTGTCACTGACGTAGTTTCTGGGCGTCGACGCCGGCGCCGACCTTTTCCGATGCCGGTCTGGCCGCAGACTCGGAGCCGCTCCTACGTCAGACAGGAAGTTGCATATACCGTTTTGCTGCTGGGTATTGCATGCATCCGTAGCACTTCGAGTTCGCTTAGGGTTCCGTCCAAAAGGAAGTGGCAAGGACTTCAAAGACGCGCTTAGGTTGAGCAACACCATTGTATCACCGGCTAGTAAATCCTTCCTAATGTTTGTTTGAAGCGTCCGATTCTAGTTCCGGTACTGCGCGTTATCCAGTTACATACCACCCAAATATTTGACACTCAATGCAATAAACTCCCAGTATGGTTGCGTGTTATAGACAATGTTGGTTTGAGCTCCATTGTTAATGCATTTGTATTTCATCATTTCACTGAAAGATTCACAATGCAGCCGCACATATATTTTTGCAACAATCCGACATCAGAAATATGTTAATTACAATTAACGGTGTGTTTAAATGAAAACTACTGTCAATGTATATAAACCATGCATTTAATACTCCACAATATATTATAAAACCTCTAAACCGCAAAAGCAGGCCTGTAAAAATAATTTATTCAAAATGTCATAGCGTATTCACCGTCTTTTTCGTCAAACGTTCATTAATTCTCCTTTATATTGTATCCTGTAACAAGTAATTGCACACACTTTGATATTTAATGGGCTAAAGAACACAAATTTTCTACAACATTGGCTTTTTACTGATCTCCAAACCAATTTTACCCTTCAATTTATACGTTAATACGTTTTATTAACCTTTGATGACTATTGAACGCTTTTCTCGTTGACGTGTTCATAACAAACGCTTTCGAACATAAGTATCTAAATTGACATGTTCATCAAATGAAACATCAATGACGCTCAAAGCCAATTGAAATGTCAAACTCGTAAATGCAAGAACGAATGAGCAAATTGCATATGATAATATGGGCTTTAAAAAACCAAAAAAAAACAAACAATGATATCTCTTCGGAAATCATTATTTATTGAAAAACAAAATGTAAACATTGCCTAATAACGCGACAAGCACTTTGAGTAAATATTTATTCGTAAACACGATCAATTGTTTCTTCCTTTAAAACATCACATATGAAGATACACGACGCTTGAACACACACAGGGCGAAACATCCTATAGCACATTAATTTGAATCACAATTTTATAAGCAAAATTGAAGCAACAATCACGTTTATCCGAACAATCACGATATCCGGAATTTGAAGATATTTTCTTTTCTTTTTTTACCTAACTTCTCAACAAAGTTCTACACAAAGTGATAAATAAAATAGTCCCACTTCAAACAGTTCAGTTTCTTCCAAACGAAAAGCGACTCGTATTCCCCGTCGACGCAATAATATGAGAATACATCAAATTTCTCTAAAACGCAATTTATACCACAAATTTCTATGAGACACTAGAAACAACGTCCGGCAAATATACAGCAGCGTCCGAGCTAGTTATACGAACACATAATCGCACATCCACTGCACATAGCCTTAGCGACGCGTGTAAAACAGTCAGAATCATAATAAACCCTCCTCCCTCAGCGCAGTGTATCTAAATTCATTGCGCGCTAATTACCAACGCTACGGTCTTATCTTTTAACGTTTTCGCGCGTTTAACGTACGAGACGTTAAATATACGCCATTAGGTGTGTTAAATACGTGTTTCCGTACTCGTTATTGAACCAATCGTTTGCATTGCTCGGATACATCATATAATTAAACCAAGATAAACCATTACAATTAAGAAAACAACACTTTTTTTAATTGATTCAGTTATCTTTAAACTCAGATATAAACTGAATATAACCTACGAGAAAAAGAAACAGAGCAGGAACGCGGAAAAAGCACTACAACTAAGATCCAATTCACTCGCCTAATTGTTAATCTCTCGACATCCGACCAAGCTTTGTACGATTGGTGCTTTTGAATAAGATAGCTAAATGCTGAACTCTTAAGATAATAGAACTCTGCCTTTTGTTTCGTTTCGTTCTTAATTATTTTATCAAAACTACGACAATTTTATCACGTAATTAAACAAGTAAGACGCTTACAAATTACTGAAATAAACGTTTAGACCGCACACATTACATTTAATGCTAAAATGTTTTCCATCAATAGAATAATAATTATAGGTTAATTCTGACACTTACAATGTTCAAGTGAAGCAAAAATGTACTATTGCTTGAAAACAAATGCAAAAAAAATTAAATATGAGTGACCACAAATTTNAGTAGTTTTCAATGTCTTTCAACATTGATTGTAATGATGTTGGTGATGTCGAAAATAAAACTTGATCATCTGCGTATGATAACAAGAAAAACTTAATGTCGTTAATCGTTATAATTCCTTCGAGGTTTGAATTTATATTCTCTACCATATCATTGACGAACATTAAAAAAAGTATGCTAGAATACGGGTCTCCTTGTTTTACTCCTGTGTGGGATGTTATATGATCGGATATTTGTGATTTTATTTCAACAGCTGCCTTAACAGAAGAGTACATAGCTCGCAACGCGGATACTAGCTTGGTACTATTTTTTTTCGATATCAGTTTTTGCCATATAGTGTGCGGTTTATGCTATCATAGCATTTAGCATAATCAATGAAGACGCAGTATAGTTTTTGCCATGAATTTAGTACTTAATTTATTAGACTGTTAAGTATAAAAATACAATCTACCGTACTTTTTTTTATATCCGTATTGGAATTCAGATATTGATTTGTTCAATTCGAACCATTTAGTTATTCGGTTTAATAGTACTTGTGAATAAATCTTTGATATTATATTATTTAGGGTTATCCCGCGATAGTTTTCTGATTGATTTGGGTCACCACTTTTATAAATTGGTGTAATGTAACCTAGTCCCCAATCTTTCGGGTAATTTCCACTTTCAAATATGTTATTCAGAAAGAACATGATATATGTGTTTATTTATACTATACATGTTATTCCATTTGAATAAATTCCCTGGGATGTTGAATACATCACACCGTAAAATTTAAAAATATGTTACACTATCCGTCGATTTTATCGTTTTATTCGAAAATACTGCGAAGTTATTTTAACGGGCGGACAACTCTCAGACAACTTCTCCGTTGATAATAATTTATGTTTCGACAAAATATCTTAATACAAATCACACACTTTCCAAATGATTCTTTTCATACTTGATGCACATAAGAAACAAACATTAAACATAATATTTATAAAATATGTAAATCAATATTTCCGCATAAGCACGTGCACATCACTATTTGAATAAAAACACGTAAAATACACACAACAACCGCACTCAAACCACTATGTGAAGTTTCTACGCACGTGTTTCGCGTGCTTCATGAGTTCACGAGTTCGTGCGCATCGAAAACGTATCATACAGAATCATTCAAGCATCGTTGGTTGTTACGTCATCAATTAGTGCATAATGGGAACTGACGTGAATGCGATTTGCGCGCGAGAATAAGCATATAATGTTCATCCTGATCTTGCATAACAAATAATAAGGCTACCACTGCTTCGGACTCTAAAGGGCATTGACAGTAATAGTATTATTACCGGGATGCACTTGGTATACAATTGATAACACATGTGCATAATATTATGTTTCTATGATTTCGATAGTATAATGAATCTAATTGTGCGTTTGAAAAAAACCGATGTCGGAAATAAAATTCTACATTAAAGTACTGAATAATATATTTTAAAAAACCGGCACAAAACGATATATTAAACATAAACAATTTAAGTTAACCACATAATTAGTTGAAGAACATGAACGATCATTTGCACATACAATTAAAAATGGATATTAGCCCATTTATCATTTCGTTGCGGAAAAGGTGAATAAAATACGAATCATCTTTGTATAGAAGGCATTTAAATGCATTAAATTAAAATATATAATTGAGCACACAAATACGTTTTCAGATCGCAGCGGCTGTTTAAAGTTTAGAGCAATATTATGTTAAATGTCAGCGCATCATTTAACTATAAAAGCCTAAATGTTGGCACAGTGCATCGTTAAACTATAGGCTTAATGTTGGCACAGCGCCTCAAAATCAAATGTCGAGTGCCAAAACTGACGAGACGAATTAAAATGTTATTGAGCGCTCTGAGAAAACCGGGCTTAATGAATGTTCGTAAAGTGTCGTCCTATATGAGCGTGCGCAGTCCGCAAAGGCTATTCAGGGAAAAACTTTCCGCTTAGAATGGCTTTTCGTTTAGAAGAAATTTACTTTGAACGAAAAATTCCATAAAAGCGGAATTTGTCGGTCCTGATTAGCCTGTGTTGACTGCACAGGCTAATCTCGGATGACACTTTTCGCATATGCATTAAGTCCGATTTTCACAGAGCGGGGCCCATTTAGATTGCAACGTTTATGAACCAATTACTAAGTTTAAAGGAATAAATCTTTCTGTGGAGGTCGTAAACGTTCTCAAACACTCGCAAAAAGTGTCAGAATGATTGCAAACAAATACAAAATCCAGTACCTATAAATTGAACAATATAATCAATTTGTCTGAAAACCCAAAATGCCGATCTTTACTAGCGCGGGAGTGAAATGATAACACCGAGAAAGACTCTTTATGCTATTATAAATCGCAAAAAAATTTACGTGAATTCACTGTAATTTCCTTAAATTACATCAAATTTTCGACAATTGAAGCCAAAACAGGCGAGTTATACTGTAGTCATAGTATAAAGTTTGCAGCAAAATAAAAAGACCGTAAGCGATAAACTGTTCACAAGCTGTAATCCGCAAATGATATATTTGTCAAATTAGAAATCCAAAGCAACACAAATGTAAAAGAAGCATTCAATGTACACACCGGTGTCAAAGTTAAACCATAGGGTTGAGCATACGCATAACCAAAGCCAAAATTGAACCACTCTTGTAAAAAACATTTATAAATTACAAAAGAAAAAGCGATCGAATGTTTTCAATGTTTCAAAATCCTGACGTGTGAATGCCCACTACACTGTGACTTACAACAACAACAAAAAAACGCAATCAATGTATGTCCCTGTCTCCCGAAAACGCGAAAATAGGCACACACTGATAGTCACCACATCCACTATCTCCAAATACATCATATGCGCGCGACGTATCGAAATAATGTGCTCACTGTTGTTGGTTATTTCAAGTAAAAACCCAAATTAATGCATGACCGAATTTTTCACAAATATGTTACTCGACTTGCATCCGTTAACAGTTGTCACGTGTTCAACATATCTATGACAGAAAACCATCCTGCTGATATCAAATGAATATGAAATGAAACCACCACATTCCACAAGCAAAGTATGGTGTTTATTATAGGGCATACAAATATATGTGTTTTTGGCACACTACCCAGCCTAAATATTCAATGTATTTAAAATGTATTGTTTTAATGTATTTTTTAGAATTGTCATCATGTAGTGAGAATATTCAGATCGACAAATCACTTTTCTTCAATGACTGGTTCACTTGTTGTTGTTGTCGTTGTTTATGTTTTGTTCCATACGTGTTTCGTTTCCATGACAATACCTGTTTATCTGATATAAAAGAATATTGTAGAACGATTGTTATTTCGCTATTATTATCTGCAAAAACATAATTTCCAGAAAAATAAAAAATCGCTACTTTTCAATCGTAGTTTGTTTGAAAATGTAACATGAAACAAACATTGGTGTTCGCCTACAAAATCAGATCACCCGCAGCCAAACTATCCGTTACCAATGTATTTATTTTAGGGTTTGATCATTGGTTTATTATAGATGTATATACAAAAACATTCCATATCGGCCTTTAATCTTGACTTGATAGGTCACAAGATGCATTTAATGCATTAACTCGCCATATTGACTATAATGTCCACAAACTGCAGACCTCAAATGTTAAACGTTCAAACGAAATGCCAGTGTAATATATTTATAATAAAACAAACCCAAGCTATATACTAAACATTTAAATAATGACAAGCTGGAGTGTCTTCTGCATACATATCGCATGATTAACCGTGTACGAGAAACGTGTAGAATCCTATATTTTAGTAAATATTTGAGCCTCGCTCTGGGAAAACGGGGTCTATTGCATTTGCGTAAAGTGTCGTCCCCGATAAGCCTGTGCAGTCCGCCTGATCAACGGCAAATCTACCTACCTTAAAAGAGCTGCCCTTTAACCCATTTATGCCTAGCGTCTAGAAAAAAGGTCTTGGCAAACAGCGTAGACCCAGATGAGACGCCGCATGATGCGGCGTCTCATCAGGGTCTGCGCTGTTTGCTTAAAGGAATTTCTGTAAGAAAAATAGTCTAAATATAGAAATAAATATACAATACATCCCTAATTTTGGAAATAAATTGATCCAATTTAGAAGGATGGGAGAGTCCACTAGGCATAAATGGGTTAATTTGGCTGCTTTAACGCAACCCGAATCATTCCATTAACAAAAAAAACACAATATATCGGAACAGCTAGTACATGTGTTCTGAAAGCTGTCTTTGCAAGTGTTTTGCTCTAATTTGTCATAAATTAAGTAAAAGCCATCGTGACTTTAAGTAACCATTACCCTTTTTCAGAACGCTAACTTTTGAAAACGCAGAACGTATTTCAAATAAGTGGCCCATCCCTCTAATCAGCACTCATGAAATAGAGCCCACAAGTACTTTACACCATTATTTGAACATAAAAAACATGTTTACCGTACTACATCCAACATAAACCATAAGACCAACCCCCAAAACATGATTCTTGATTATCAACATCGGACAAACCTTCGTAAAGCCACAACTATGCAGTCGCTGTCATATTTCGCACGGAGCAGATACTGTTGTCATTTTGTATCTTGTGGAGCATATAAACTAATAAATACCACGTCAGTCCCGGACATTTGTCAACGACATATTCACTCCGTCACATGTGGTCATGTTTGGCTGGAGACGTAAATAGGTCACCCATGGATACTAAGAAATATGTTGTGCAAAACAAAGGTTACTATGACAGTTAAAGCAATTATTATGTAAAAAAAATATCACCGTTTGCACCTAGATAGCGTTACGTGTTATGTAAGCGCGTTCAAATATCTACTTCAATAATTGTTCATTAAACATTTAATTTTTGCCGTATCATTACGATCTTAATAATTATCTTCCTAATGGACATCATCATTTATCATAATCATCATTAACTACTTTCGCCATAATCTTTTTGATCACGATCACAATAGACAAAAAGCGAGGGTCGATTCTGATTCTGACATTATTTTATCAGACGACTCGCCTGCTTGATACCAATGAAGTTTTAACTTCCTTATATGCTTTTAGCGAATATTAATATGACGTGTCTGATAATAATTATGACCATCATCCTTCATATCCCTGTGAAGAAGAAGCAGGAGAAGGAGAAGAAGAAGGTGATGATGATGATGATGATGATGATGATGATGATGATGATGATGATGATGATGTTGTTGGTGATGCGTTTGAACAAACTGGGAAAGACTCTGCACGTGACTTAACTCCCAATAACGAGACGACCTCCCAGGGTTATCTAATTCACGAAATTACTGTTTAACATGTACAGAATGTGTAATGATAATTTGAAATTCCTTAGATGCTGAATTGCATTTTTTCCTCCGGAAATGACCTATAGCGGAAATATTATATTTGTCATGGGTGACCACGGCCTTTGGCTGAGTGATATACCAACTTACCCATGGGCAGAATTAACTCTGTATGTCTCAATCATTGATGGTGAAGGCATAATGGACGGCTGATGTATTGTAATGGTTATTTGGGTGCTCACGGTGATGATGCAAACGAGGATCAATCAGAAATTGATAATGATAGTAATGTAATTCTGATCATAATGATTTGATTACATGTATACCATTTGTGGTGATGGTGGTGGCTATGGTGGTGGTGGTGATGGTGCTTGTGGTAGTGATGATGATTGTGGTAGTGTTGATGAAGGAGATGATGATTATGATAATGACGGTGGTGTTGGTTGTAGTGAAGGTGGTAGTAATGGTGTTGGTGACAATAATGTGGAATTTTATATTATCATTAGACATGTCAAAATGCGGTTCAAAAATCCCATGTACCATTGCAACGCACTTTGATGTTGACCACAAAGCGACCGCACTCAGGTGTTGGACATCAAAGTTTGGTTGACCCCAAAGTGCAGTTCTACACAGCTGAATATCGTTTTGCGGATCTGCGTATCTTTAGTCAAATTAAAAACGTCTTCGTTTATTACAAGTTTCGGCTTTCACGTCTGTGAATAATTTATGATAATAAACACGCGAACCTAATTAAAGCCACATTTCAGATAGTCGCATTGTGTTTCACCGTGACCGTAAACTATTTGTCATTATACTATAATTTCGTTTCAAATTTCATCAGCGCAAAGTGACCTGACATAATAATGTGTGAAAAAAAGTCATAGACGAAGATTGTACACCAATGTCTGAATGTGAAACTATTGCTTCCTCTTTACGTTTGTATACCAAGGCATTAGCCATGCTTTATTCATTTGCAGGAACAAAAAAGGATATCCAACACCAAGCCTGACTTCCGGTTCAATCCCCACAGGTGAGTAAGAGGGCTGCTTTTCATATTCGCATATATTTGGGAAAACAAGGCGTTTTTTTTGTAACAATTCTTCGTAAAATATACGAGTTACACATATGAAACTAGAAACGACGCAAAGTAATTTTTCGCATAGGCTGTTATTTGTTAACATGTGAAAACGACATCTAAATTTAAAAATGGGTATGTGTGAAGATAAAAATAACAAATCTTCTACGAACTTCCAACTCTCGAAATATCACAAGTATAAACAATAACTTCACTAAATTATCTATACTAATATAATAGTGTAAAACATTATTATTCGTTTCGTAAATTTTCAGGGTTGTCAGATGGCCATGGAACGCTAGGCTGAGTTCGAGGTACTGCAGTTGACGAAGAATTGACCTGGTGAAATAGTTTTTCACCCCACGTTAACAAGATAAAATTATGGCAGTAATGTCGTCCAAATAATTATTCTGGACGTATTTAATCACGATTTAATGCACGTGCGTTAAGTCTCGGCCCAGATAAGCCTGTGCAGTCCGAAAAGGCTAATCAGAGACGATGCTTTCCGCTTTTATAGAATGTTTCGTTAAAACGAAATTAAAGTCTAGGCGGAGAATGTCGCGCCGTATTTGCATGTACTTATTATTATTTAAGCCGTCGAACACAAACATTCAAATATACAAATCATGAATGGACAACTGAAACATTCACATTGCAATATCGTTTTCATGCAAAACTGGACCGTTATNGTTAACCCTTTGCATACTGGGAAATTTGCTGTCTGCTAAAATGTCGTCTGCTGAATTTCTAAAATTAGCATTTTCTTCGATTTTTTTTTCTAAGACCACTATCAGAATAGCAAACAGTTTGGATCCTGATGAGACGCCGCGTTTTGTGGCGTCTCATCTGGATCCAAACTGTTTGCAAAGGCCTTTAAAATCCGGTTCCAGCGCTCAAAGGGATAAGTTCGTTTCACATTTCATCAGCGCAAAGTGACCTGACATAATAATGTGTGAAAGAAAGTCATAGACGAAGATTGTACACCAATGTCTGAATGTGAAACTATTGCTTCCTCTTTACGTTTGTATACCAAGGCATTAACCATGTTTTATTCATTTGCAGGAACAAATAAGGATATCCAACACCAAGCCTGACTTCCGGTTCAATCCCCACAGGTGAGTAAGTGGGCTGCTTTTCATATTCGCATAGATTTGGGAAAACAAGGCGTTTCGTTTGTAACAATTCTTCGTGAAATAAACGAGTTACACTTATGCAACTAGAAACGACGCAAAGTAATTTTTCGCATAGGCTGTTAACATGTGAAAACGACATCTAAATTTTACAAGTGGGTATGTGTGAAGATAAAAATAACAACTCTTCTACGAACTTCCAACTCTCGAACTATCACAAGTATAAACAATAACTTCTCTAAATTATCTATACTAATATTATAGTGTAAAACATTATTATTCGTTTCGTAAATTTTCAGCGTTGTTGACCCCCATAGATATAAACAAAAGTGCCATGTCAGATGGCCATGGAACGCTAGGCTGAGTTCAAGGTACTGCCGTTGTCGAAGACTTGACCTGGTGAAAAAGTTTTTCACCCCACGTTAACAAGATAAAATTATGGCAGTAATGTCGTCCAAATAATAATTGTGAACGTATTTAATCACGAGGCTAATCAGAGACGATACTTTCCGCTTTTATAGAATTTTTAGTTAAAACGAAATTAAAGTCTAGGCGGAGAATGTCGCGTCGTATTTGCATGTTCTTATTATTATTTAAGCCGTCGAACACAAACATTCAAATATACAAATCATGAATAGACAACTGAAACATTCATATTGCAATATCGTTTTCATGCAAAACTGGACCGTTATAACTTAAATCATTCATCCCAGACAGGTAAGTAACATGTACCAAACTACCGCAAATACATCCAGCAAAACATTTAGTACCGCACATACATCCAGCCAAACGGTATGTACCTCACATACAATGTATATCAAGCAAAACAGTAGGTACCGACAAACACCGAACATTTCTGGAAAATTAATGTATATATAGGCGTCATCTAGTAGAAGAATGTGTAATAATATATTTTGAAATCTGACAGGTGGCAGCATTTATAAATAAGCCACTGATTGCCTAACAAACAATATAACACACTTAACGTATGCGTCCATAAGATAATCACTCTTCTGCCTTGACAGGAGGGGTGTACGTTGCAATGAAATTGAAGCCGAATTATCGCACAACGGTTTCAACAGTCTTTGATATTGCCTTAGATTCTCAATATTACAGCTTTCGGCAGATAAGTGATTGACAAAATGAAAATTGGCCGCGCTCTGAGAAAAATGGATTTAATGCATGTGCATAAAGTGTCGTGCAAAATAAGCATGTGCAGTTCGCACAGGCTAATCAGGGACGACACTTTCCGCCTAAACTGGATGTTTTGCTACGATGTGACTTTCTTTAAACGAAAAAAAAGAAGAAAAAAGCGGAAAGTGTCGTGCTGATAAGCCTGTGTGGACTGCACTGGCTAAGCTGGGATGACACTTAAAGCAAATGCATTAAACCCGCTTTTCTCAAAGCGCGACTCATATTAATGTAGTATATACATGTACATCAACGTCAATACCTAGTGCATTAAGGGAGTTTTCCTGATAAAATCTTAATTAAGATATGCGCTCTAAATGTCTTAGTTCTTGCTTGAAAACACAAGATTAAGTTCTTGTGGTGTTATAACATTTCAACAAGAACAAAAATGCAATTATGATAATGTGCTTGTAAATGTTGATTGTGGAGAAGACAAAATTAGTTTGAAAAGGCAAAATATGATAGATGATCGCAATGTTAATTATTCAGTCAAGAGTGATGTTGATGGCGATATTTATATTTGTATGGTGATGATAATGTTATTGTTGTTGATGGCGATATTTATATTTGTATGGTGATGATAATGTTATTGTTGTTGATGGCGATATTTATATTTGTATGGTGATGATAATGTTATTGTTGTTGATGGCGATATTTATATTTGTATGGTGATGATAATGTTATTGTTGTTTTTGATTACGGTGAAAGTGAGGATAATTACAGACATATAGTTTGTTCTCGAAATTCAACAGTTGTCAACGTTCTTTTCGCTAGTTATGACTTTGACAATGATGAAAATTGTGATTAAGATGATGACAGTGACTTAAGGGCAATTATCGAACGTAACTATAGGTAGCCACCGTATAATCATACTTCAGCATCTTGACTTAAAATTAAGAGATAGGGCAAAGTACACGTTTCAACAACGGACCAATACACGTTAGAAAGGTCAAACTTACAGGTGCAGCCTTCCATGTGGGGTTAATGTTCAATATCCGGCGTAACCCTCGTGGACGTTCTATCGTGGACATTGATCTTTTCGGAACACGGACAGACGCAGGTTCCTCCGAGTTCAAATCGCACTTTTCCACACTTGCGCTCATATGAAAGTCATTCGAGTGCCCAAGACGTGGTAAAGTCGCCGATTGAAGAGGGGTGAATTTATTGGGTAGAATGTTTAAACCTTCCTTGTCGACATTTTTCAGGTCGTGTGCACCGAGTATAGAATAATTTCGTAACGCCTCTGTCAGACTTGACGTACTTTGAGAGCAGTCTTTATTGTCACTGACGTAGTTTCCAGGCGTCGGCGCCGCTGCCGACCGTTTGCGGTGCCGATCTGGCCGCAGACTCGAAGTCGAAGCCGCTCCCACGTCAGACAGGAAGTTGCATAAACCGTTTTGCTTCTGGGCATTGGCTACATCAGTAGCACTTCGATTTCGCTTAGGGTTCCGTCCAAACGGAAGTGGCAAGAACTTCAAGGAAGCGCTTAGGTTGAGCAATACCATTGTATAGCCAGCTTATAAATCCTTCCTTATGTGTGTTTGAAGTGTCCGATTCTAGTTCCAGTACTCCGCGTTATCCAGTTACATACCACCCAAATATCTAACACTCAATGCAATAAACTCCCAGTATGGTTGCGTGTTATAGACAATGTTGGTTTGAGCTCCATTGTAAATGCATTTGTATTTCATCATTTCACTGAAAGATTCTCAATGCAGCCGCACATATATTTTTGCAACAATCCGACATCAGAAATATGTTAATTACAATTTACGGTGTTTTTAAATGAAAACTACTGTCAATGTAAATAAACCATGCATTTAATACGCCACAAAATATTATAAAACCTCTAAACTGCAAACGAAGGCCTGTTAAAATAATTTATTCAACCTGACATAGCGTATTCACCGTCTTTTTTGTCAAACGTACATTAATTCTTCTTTATATTGTATCCTGTAACAAGTAATTGCACGAAATTTGATATTTAATGGGCTAAAGAACACAAATTTTCTACAACATTGGCTTTTTACTGATCTCCAAACCAATTTAACCCTTCAATTTCTACATTAATACGTTTCATTAACTTTTGATGAATATGGAACGCTTCTCTCATTGATGTGTTCATAACAAACGCTCTCGAACATAAGTATCTAAATTGACATGTTCATCAAATTAACCATCAATGACGCTCGAAGCCAATTGAAATGTCAAACTCTCATACGCAAGAACGAATGAGCAAATTGCAGATGATAATATGGGCTTTTAAAAAATATTTTGTTTAAACAATTATATCTCTTCGGAAATCACGATTTATTGAAAAACAAAATGTAAACACTGTCTAATAACACGACACACGCTTCGAGTAAATATTTACTTTGCAAACACGATGAAATGCTTCTTCCTTTAAAAAATCACTTAAACATGAAGATACACGACGATTAAGCACATATTTAAAGTAACATCCTTTATGCGAAACATCACCATATCCGGAATTTAAAGCTATTTTCTTCGCTGTTTCTTTTACCTTACTCCACAACAAAGTTCTACACAAAGTAATACAAAAAATATTCCCACTTCAAACAGTTCAGTTTCTTTCAAACAAAAGCGACTCGTATTCCCTGTCGAAACAATAATAATGAAAGCAAATAAAATCTCTCGAAAACTTTAATTTTGTACCACTAATTTCTATGAGACACTAGAAACAACGTCCTGCAAACATGCAGCAGCGTCCGAGATAATCATACTAACAAATATACAAAAGCACATCCTATGCACATAGTCTTAGCGACGCGTGTAAAACAGTCACAATCATAATAAACCCTCCCTCCGCCGTGCAGTGTATCTAAATTCATTGCGCGTTAATAACCTACACTACTTACTTAGCTTATTAACGTTTTCGCGCGCTGTACGTACGAGACATTAGATTTACGTTCGATTTACGCCATTAGGTGAATTTAATACGCGTTCCCCCACTCGTTATTGAACCAATCGTTTACATTTCTCGGACACATCAAATAATCAAACCAATGTAAAGAATAACAATTGAGAAAACAAAACTGTTTTGGTTGATTCAGTTATCTTTAACTCAGATATAAATAAAAAAACGCAAATAATCTAATAGAAAAAGAAACAGAAACAGAGCAGAAATACGGGAAAACACTACAACAAAGATCAAATTAATAAGACACACGAGATGAGTACGCCTAATTGTTCAGTTTATATCTCGACATCCAACCAAGCTTTGTAAGATATGCGCTTTTGAATAAGATAGCTCCATGGTAAACACTTAAGATAATAGAAAATCTGCCTTTTGTTTCGTTTCGCTCTTAATTATTTAATCAAAACTACGACAGTTTGATCATGTACCTAAAGCAATTAAACACTTTTAAAAACGAATGAAATGAAATTTGACACCGCATAAATTATTTAATGCTAAAATTAATTATCCATCAATATAAATTACATTTAATGCTAAAATGTATTCTCCATCAATATAATAAAAATGATGGGGAAATTCTGATATCAGTTTGTGAAATAAAAATATGTACTATTGCTCGAAAAAATGCACAAAAAATGCGTGACCGCAAATTTAAGGGTGCGTAAGCTTTGTGACACTGAAACAACACAATTAATCGGCCGTTATTTTATATAAGATGAAATTAATTGGTCGTGATTTTATATCCCCGATGTACAAGATAATGTTCAGCGAACCGTAACACCCACAAACCAATTTGACAGGTGCCTGCGTGTACCGTGTACACGTTAATTAAATAAACAGTCATCAACAAAATTAATGATTTGAAGAAAAATATTTCTATTGTTCCTTTCTCAATGTTTTTGTCAACAAGACAACAACGCACAAAACACATAACGCCCTGATCATATTGTGAAATAAAGGAAGCGTAACATTAATTTTCTCCGCTTAGTAAATATAACTTGTTTTCCTTAAAAAAAACAAGAATAGTTTGTTATTCAGGAAGAACATGATATATGTGTTTATTTATACTATAAATTGTATAGCATTTGAATAAATTCCCTGGGATGTTGAAACAATCACACCGTTACATTAAAGTAATGTTACACTATCCGTCGATACTATCGTTTTATTCGAAAATACTACGACGTAATTTTTAAGGGCGGACAACAATCTCCGTTGATAATAATTTATGTTTCGACAAAATATCTTAATACAAATCACACACTTTCCAAATGATTCTTTTCATACCTGATGCACAGAAAAAACAAACATTAAACATAGTATTTATAAAATATTTAAATCAATATTTTCCGCATACGCACGTGCACATCACTATTTAAATTCAAACCGCGTAAAATACACAAAACAACCGCACTCAAAGCACTCTGTGAAGTTTCTACGCATGTGTTTCGCGTGTGTCACGAGTTCGTGCGCAACGAAAACGTATCATACAGAATCATTCAAGAATCGTTGGTTGTTACGTCATCAATTAGTGCATAATGGGAACTGACGTGAATGGGATTTGCGCGCGAGAATAAGCATTAAATGTTCATCCTGACATTGCATAACAAATAATGAGGCTACCACTGCTTCGGACTCTAAAGGCAATTAACAGTAATAGTGTTATTACCGGAATGTACTTGGTAAACCATTGATAACACATGTGCATATGTTTCTATGATTTCGATATTATAATGTATCCAATTGTGCGGTTGAAAAAAAATCATATGTCGGAAATAAAATTCTACTTTTATGCGCTGAATAATATATTTAAAACAATCGGTACAAAACAATATATTAAACATAAACAATCTAAGTAAACCTTATAATTAGTAAATGAACATGAACGATAATTTGCACATGCAATTAAAAATGGATATTAGCCCATTTATCATTTTGTCGAGGAAGGTGAATAAAATACGAAATATCTTTGTATCGAAGGCATTTAAATGCATTGAATTAAAATATATTATTGAGCCCACAAATACATATTCAGATTGAAGCAGCTGTTTAAAGTTTACAGCAATATTATGTTAAATGTCAGTGCATCATTTAACTATAGCCTAAATGTTGGCACAGCGCCTCAAAATCAAATGTTAAATGTCAGCGCATCATTAAACTATAGCCTAAATGTTGGCACAGCGCCTCAAAATCAAATGTTAAATGTCAGCGCATCATTAAACTATAGCCAAAATGTTGGCACAGCGCCTCAAAATCAAATGTTAAATGTCAGCGCATCATTAAACTATAGCCTAAATGTTGGCACAGCGCCTCAAAATCAATGTCGAGTGCATCATTAAACTAGAGCCTAAATGTTGGCACAGCGCCTCAAAATCAAATGTCGAGTGCCAAAACTGACGAGACGAATTAAAATGTTATTGAGCGCTCTGAGAAAACCGGGCTTTATGAATGTTCGTAAAGTGTCGTCCTATATGAGCCTGCGCAGTCCGCAAAGGCTAATCAGGGAAACACTTTCCGCCTCGACTGGCTTTTCGTTAAGAAGAAACTTCCTTTGAACGAAAAATTCCATAAAAGCGGAATTCGTCGGTCCTGATAAGCCTGTGTAGACTGCATAGGCTAATCTCGGTTGACACTTTACCCATATGCATTAAGCCTGATTTACACAGAGCGGGGCCCAATTAGATTGCAACGTTTATGAACCGATAACTTAGTTTATAGGAATAATTCGCTTTGTGGAGGTCGTAAACGTTTATTTGACACTCGAAAAAAAGGGTCAGAATGATTGCAAACAAACAAAAAATCGAGCACCTATACATTACGCAATTTAATCAATTTGTCGGAAAAGCAAAAAAGCCAATCTTTAATAGCGCGGGGATGAAATGTATTATACATCGTTAATTACACTCACCCGAACGTCGTTCTATTCTATGAACTGAGTGAACATATAGCCGTACTTCGAGTTAAATTACATCAAATTTTCGACAATTGAAGCAAAAACAGGAGAGTTATACTATAATTATACTATAAAGTTTGCAGCAACATTTAAAGATATTAAGCGAGAAACTGTTCACACGTTCAAATTAAAAAAAAAATCCTGTCACCTGACTGTCCACTTCACTGTGACTTCAAACAAAAAAAACAGCACACAAGCAATTTATTTTCCTGTGCACCGAAAACGCGAAAATGCGCACACTTATAAAGTAACCACATCCACTATCTCCAAATGCATATGCGTGCGACGTATCGAAATAATGTGCTCACTGTTATTGTTTATTTCAAGTAAAAAAAACAACATTAATGCATGACCGAATTTTTTACAAATATGTTACTCGACTTGCATCCGTTAACAGCTGTCACGTGTTTAACATATCTATGACAGAAAACCATCGTGCTGATATCAAATGAATATGAAATGAAACCACCACATTCCACAAGCAAAGTATCGTGTTTATTATAGGGCATACAAATATATGTGTTTTTGGCACACTACCTACCTACCCTAAATGGTCTATGCTTTTAAAATGTATTGTTTTGACTATTCATCGGGTAGTGAGAATATTCAGATCGACAAATTACTTTTCTTCAATTACTGGTTCACTTGTAGTTGTTGTCGTTGTTTATGTTTTGTTCTATACGTGTTTCGTTTCCATGACAATACCTGTTTATCCGATATTAAAGAATATTGTAGAAAGATTGTTATATCGCTATTATTTTCTGCAAAAAGATAATTTCCAGAAAAATTACAAATCGCTACTTTTCAATCTTAGTTTGTTTGAAAATGTAACATGAAACAAACATTGGTGTTCGCCTACAAAATCAGATCACCCGCAGCCAAACTATCCGTTACCAATGTATTTATTTTAGGGTTTGATCATTGGTTTATTATAAATGTATATACAAAAACATTCCATATCGGCCTTTAATCTTGACTTGATAGGTCACAAGATGCATTTAATGCATTAACTCGCCCTATTGTCTCGCGAAATGTAGGCAAATGTCCACAAACTGCAGACCTCAAATGTTAAACGTTCAAACGAAATGCCAGTGTAATATATTTATAATAAAACAACCCCAAGCTATATACTAAACATTTAAATAATGACAAGCTGGATTGTCTTCTGCATACATATCGCATGCTTAACCTTGTATGAGAAAGTGTAAAATTCTGTGTTTAAGTAAATGTTACAGCCTCGCTCAGGAAAACGGCGTTTAATGCATGTGCGTTAAGTGTCGTCCTAGTGTTTTGCCATTATTTGTCATAAATTAAGTAAAGGTCATCGTGACTTTTAGTGACCATTACCCTTTTTCAGAACGCTATTTTTTTTTAAACACAGAACGTATTTCAAATAAGTGGTTCATCCCTCTAATCAGCCCTCATCAAATTGAGCCCCCAAAGTACTTTAAACCATTGTTTGAACAGAAAAAAACCCAAGTTTCCGATATCAAAGATAAACCATAAGACCGAACCCCAAAACATGGTTTTTGTTTACCGACATCGGACAAACCTTCGCAGTAAAGCCACAACTATGCAGTCAAGCAATTACATTGACATCCATCGCACGGAGCAGATACTTTTGTCATTTTGTATCTTGTGGAGCATATAAACTAATTAATACCACGTCAGTGCCGGATTTTTACCACCGACATATTAACTCAGTCACAGGTGGTCATGTTTGGCTGGAGACGTAAGCAGGTCATCCATGGATACTATAAAGAAATATGTTGTGCAAAACAAAGGTCATAATGACAATGAAGGCGACTAAGTTATTATGCAAATACTATTGTTCGCGCGGACATAGAGTTACTTGTTATGTAAGCGCGTTAAATAGTAGTATCTACTTCGAGAATTGTTCATTTAACATTTAATGTATCAATATCAAAGTGATCTTAATAATTACCTTCCGTATGAACATCATCATTTATCATCAATCATCATTAATTACTAGCATAAGCATCTTTGTTATCACGATCATTATAAACAAAAACGAGGTTTGATTCTGATTATGATATTTCTGTATCAGACGAATCGCCTGCTTGATACCAAGAAAGTTTTAACTTCCTTATATGCTTTAAGCAAATATGAACATGACGTGTCTGATATTGATGATCATCGTCATTATTTATATCCCTGTGATAATAAACATGATGCCGATAATAAGGTTAATAAAGAAGAAGAAAAAGAAGAAGAAAAAGAAGAAGAATAAGTCGAAAAAGAAGAAGAAAAAGAAGATGATGATGGTGTTGGTGATGCGTTTGAACAAACTGGGAAAGGCTATGCACGTTTCCTAACGCCCAATAACAAGACGACCACACAGGGTATTCTAATTCACGACATTCCGGTTTATCATGTGCAGTATTTGTAATTATAATTTGACATTCCTTAGATGCTGGCTTAACTTTTGCTCTGGAAATGACCAATAGCGGAAATATTATAGTTGTCAAGGGTGACATTGACCTTGGGCCTTGTAATATACGTACATACCCACGGGTAGAATGAACTCTATGTCTCCTTCATTGAGGGTGTAGGAATAATGAACAGCTTATCGTGTATTGCTTTGGTTCTTTTGGTGCTCATGGTGGTGACGCGAGTAAGGAAAACATGATAATAATGATGAAAATGAAGGGCTGACAATGATGATCATCCGATGATAGCAATGGTGGTGATGGTGGTGGTGGTGGTGTTGTTGTTGATGATGGTGGTGGTTTTGATGATGGTGCGGATATTAATGATGATGATGATGGTGGTGGTTGTAGAGTATGTGGAAGTGATGGTGTTTGTGGCAATAATGACAATAATATGGAATTTTATATTATCATCGTACATGTCAAAATAAGGTTAAACAAGAGCACCGCATAGCGGGAGCCAACGCTTGGCTGTGGGTGCTTGGATTTTGTAATGTGACCTGACATTATTATTTGCGAAAAAAAGTCATAGCCGTAGATTAAATACCTATGTCTGAATGTGAAACTATTGCATCTGCTTAACAAACGTATGCTAGTTACAAACGTTTAACGATGCTACCTGAAACCAAGCCTGACTTCCGGTCCAAACGTCACAGGTGAGTAAGAGGCCTGTTCATCACGTTCACATACATTGTGGAAAACAAGGCGTTTCGTTTGTGATAATTCTTCGTAAAAATCATAAGTCACAAACAATCAAAAACACAATCAACTTAAGTATTTTTCGCAAAGCCCGCGAAAAACTACGCGTATAAAACACAACTTTCATTAATTATCTATAATAA
>VMBQ01005563.1:52700-65966 GCA_007657795.1 Dreissena rostriformis | reverse complement strand
TAAGCCACGCTATAGCTTTAATCTTCTATATTGTTACGTGAAAAGACAAAAATCCCGATTGGAACTATAGGAGATAAATAATCTGTTTACACTGTACTGTATTAAATAGTTTCTTGTCTCTCTTCTTTCCTTATCAGGGCGATGAGAAAGGTTAGCCTAGGATGGGTTCTGGGGCTAGTAAACAAACCGACGGGAAAGGTAATTTATTTTATTCACGTGTTAAACCACGAAGTGGTCGCCACTTACCGAAAGGAATCCCGTTTTGTTTTTTTATAAATATGTAATGAAGCTCATATGCATATTGTATATGAGTATTGATATGGGAAGTATCATAATTTCTTTCTGAATTTAAGGCCAATATTGTCATAACACACACACAGTTTCAATAGAAGTAGACATTAACATAAAAAGAATTGTCAATATGATTCACTTTATTTTCATTTAGTTATGCATGCGTAACGATTGTAGTATTATCCAATTTGTTTGTGATGTCCGTGGTTCGAAATCCGGCTTGATATTGTTCTGTTTTTATTTTCATGACTGCACACCATGGATTTCTTCATTTAGTTTCAGGATATTCACAAGCAGAAAACCAACACGCCGAAAGGGTTGTTAGACATGCCAAGCTCGGTAATTTTATTTACGCTTGTGCAATATGTGACGACACACACATAATGTTGAATGATTACATTTTTTTTATATAGATTGATTTTAAACATATTATTCCGTTGAAAACCATGTTTTTATGTGATGATGAACATTTTGCTGCGAACAACTTCAATACAATTACAACGTTTTACCCAATTGACAGGACCGTCATGGGAGGGGTGTCATCTATCCATTTCATTATATGCAAGTCTATTTGTAGCAAATTGCCCAAGTAAACCAAAGATAAACACGATCTTTAAGCAGAAATGTTTCTTGGGGTATTATTACATATGGCTATTTATAATATATTGAAAAATATTGTTCTTTAAACCGTTTTCAGAATTATTAAAACGTTCACATCAAGAGGATCTAATATTTGACTTCTTACGTTTCCTTATTGTGAGTCTAAGCAAGCATAGCAATAAGTTGGGCAGCGCGGTTTCCCATTATTTTTTATAGTGGACTTTAATTCAAAATTTGCCTCTAAAATAATCATCTAGCTAATCTCAATCAAATTCCAATTATAACATTTGTATGTGTTACCAAACATGGCCAAATTTTCTTTTCTTCTTTTCTTTTCAGATACCCTTACCGAGATTAAAACCTTGTTTCACTTTTTTCTTGGTTTTCATGATACCAACTTCATTAAAAGAAAAAGGATTTCAACATATGGTTACATAAATGTTCTTCTGATGAATCTTTACTAAATACTATCAAAGTTTGATTGTTTTATTGTTAATTGCCTCCAGAGATGTAAAAGTGATATTGCCACTATAGTTAATTTTGAATGAACTTTAGCTGGAATTAAACGTATTTCACAGTAATGTTTACTAATTGATCATCAACCACACTCCTTTATATTGTCTTGCTTTGTGTTAAAACAATATTGGATATTTTATATTTTTGCTTTAGATTTAACACTCAACATTTATTAAGCCTGTCTGCCAGTGCTTTTTCTAATTTTCTAATAAACTTACGAAGTTTAAATTATAGATGCAAATTTCAGATATTTTAAGTTTTACTGAAATATTATCAATGTTGTTGTGGTTTTGTGCCGTAAAAAGCAAGTGAAGTACCCGTACAAACTCTATATGTCCGGTGTGGTTACCACCACCCAAGCTCACCAGCTACGGGAATGGGGATCGAACCCCGGCCTATGTGAGAGCGAACAAGACAGCGCAATTAAGCCCCAAATTTTCGTTAAATCAGATACGCATTATTTTATTTAGAGCCACCGACATATAGAGTTAACAAAGGCGCAGCACCTGTGGCACATACTTCAAGAGACATGTCAAAAGGTAAAACTATTACAGAAAGTATTATTTATATTCTTTATATTCGTCCACGATGACCTATTGTTTGTCTAAAGAACGTGGCCAATTTTGAAAATGGTATGTTCAATGGAGACCTTTGCGGCATATATGCATTGCAAACGCTCGAAAAACAAACACACACACACACACACACACACGATCAACATTAAATTTAGGTATAACCAGATTGTTAAATCATGGATCAAATATCATCATCATGTTTATACAATTGTATTAACGAATCACTAGAATAAGTTTTTGAATGTATGACTTTGACCAGTTTCGTGTGTTTGGCATGCCTTAAATGTTGTGTCTTCTGTCAAGAGCACATCTACACTAACTCTCGCTTACAATCTTCTTTAGTAAATTCAAATTTGTAAACATGTTTATTGTATACTGTTAACACATCATTGATCGTGTGTCATGGCATTGTAAACTTTGTTTACAGTGAGAATGAGCCGGAAAGGGAATGCTGATGTTACAGTAAGTACATTTTCAGACTACGTTTTTTAAGTTGCATGACCGTTTAATGGCGGTGACCCCAGTTTTTGTTTATGCGTGTTTTGGGTTTGTATGCATTGTCTTATACGTATGTTCTGTTTAAGAATGTTTGGTTAGTGTTAATTTCCATTTAAACATAATTGTGCTGTAATGCGTCGCATGACTATACATCGACATTACTATATTTCAGATATACTTACTTTTGGATAAAAAGAATGCTTATATCAAGATTGTATGTGTACATTGTTATGTCAACGAAAAGTATACGAGCTTTTACGATCTAAGAAATGATTTTTTTTTAACAAAAAACAACGCTGATGAATAAAAGAACTGGAACACAAGTTTAAACATAGTACTACCAGAATATTACAAAATTAGTTTTGGGAAACCTGCATTTTTCAGTTCAAACTTTCTCATATAGACACACATACTAAGCCTATGGTTCTTTAACTCGTTATCGGCGTACACTTTGTTAATTTGAATTTAAGAATCAACATTTCATTAATATTGCCATTATACGATGAATTATATATTTTATTTGAAATTCTTCGTTTAGATTCACCTATTGATTTAAGAAGGCGAGAAATTAAAATCGTATAGACTCAATTTAATTACTTTGCTTTTCTGTTAAGAGTATCATCTAATTTTAGCTACTTAAAAATGCACGATTCACAAATTAATGCACATTTGTGTACTACGGATGTAGCTTGAATTTTAAAATCAACAGGTCATGAAAAAGAAATAAGTTATATACGTAATACATGTATTGTTCCTTCTCTTTATTCTAATTGCGGGATGTTCTTTCTGTGATAGCTTCTAGGAAAAGAGAAAATTCACACGTGGATGTAAAATGGATTTAAACTTTATTTCTTAGACGCTTTCTCTACTTTTGAAAACAGTCGTTAAACGTGTGTGGCTGCGCTTATCTTTTGTCTTTCATGTATTATATTGTTGTGGTATATGGCCATGTAATAATTTCACTGTAAGAAGCTGACACAATTTTCTTAAATTACTCATCCAAAATTCGTATTATTGATGATATATTCTTACAAAATGCAATTTATCATATAAAGGTAAGGACATTAAAACGGGAAAAAGAGGGTGCGCTAGTATGTGTATCCATAGATTTTGGTACGACATACAGCGGCTATGCATACGCCTTCAGACATAGCCCCAATGCAATCATCGGGAGGGGAAGAGGACAACCTGTAAAGGTATGATGCGGTTTAGTTCATTATTACACGATTGTAGGTCTTCATATTTATGTTATGTGCTCTTAGAATTGAATAAAGATAAATATTAATTTACATATACTGTTTATGTATGTATGTATTATTTACTTCTTTGCATTTGATTATTTGATCCAAACGTTAACAACCTCGTGCCTTTAAACTGGTTCACAAAAAAATGTTCCTATGCTACGAATCATGTTTAGAAGTGCGCATATGTGTAGTAGTGTGTGGGATAAAAATAATAGTTTTGTCTAAATCGAATTCCATGTAAGGTTTTGAGCAGAGATAACAGAATCTACATGTTCTAGTTATTAAAAACGTAAAGTCCAATATGAAGAAGTGAAACTCCAGAGATAACAGAATCTACATGTTCTAGTTAATAAAAACGTAAAGTTCAATATGAAGAAGTGAAACTCCAGAAGCTGCAGCAGTATTGCAGTTTTATCATATGTGGTCCTTTATTTATGGCAACGAACCAATTGCCAAAACGGTACAGTACGGCACAAAACGAAACAACATATACACATAGTAGGATAAAGCTGGGGTCACCGCCTTGGAACGGTCAATGCTAAGCATTGGGGGTTTAAACCAGTTAATTAGCGCTCAACCAAGAATTGTTGTGTTTAGTTTTGTAAATGCGACTGTTCGACGCGTGAAGTAAATTCCTATCCACTAGAAGTATGCACTTAAAATACAATAACAGTTATTATCCGTGTTACAAGTACGATTCGACACGACAATCAACACATAGTTTTAAGCATATTAATTCCTCAATAAAGAATAAGAAACCATGCACTACATACCATGTACACACGTATATACCAATTAGTTGGCTATTTACTACACAATAAATTAACGTACGAATTGTTTGAACAGAATTTTATGTAGTGACATATGCAAGTAGCTGATTTGTGTGTTGTGCACGGTTCATAATGTGAATTGTTTTCTTTGCTTCACTGTGCAGAACTTAGGTTTTGTGAAGACTACTCGGAAAAGCAGCTTATTTGAAAGTATTTTTGAGTTTTTTACTCTAGATATACAGTGATTGCTTGTTGAATTTCTTCAGAGCCCAACGTCGGTGCTTCTCAAACCCCAAAAGAAAATGGTTGCCTTCGGAGATGAGGCAAAAACTTTATATCAGGGACTTGTGAAAACCCAACAACACGAAAGCTGGTATTTGTTCGAACGCTTTAAAATGGCTCTATTCGTACAGGATAAGGTTAGTTTATTAAACAAATCTGGCTAAAGTCGTCCGGCTGTGTTAAAATACATACATAACTTTAGCTCGGTTTGAGCGGCCAATAAAACAATAAGACCGTTTATAATGTTAAGTGTTGTATGTCAACTCTTCAAAGCCGCATTTTTTAACAAACGCAATATTTGTTATTATTAAGCACAATAACGTTATGTTTTTGGAAATGTCAGTGTTCGCGATTTGATGTGGTGTTTTAATTGTTGTCATTATAATACCTTTGCTTTGTGTTTGTCAATTGTAGCCACTGGACAAGAATATTATGATCGAGGACATTCTGGGAAAGAAAATGAAGGCCGCCGACATTTTCAGTCACGCTATAGAATACATAAAAACCGAGGTGATCAACACTCTAACAGACGAAACCAGAATAAACAAAGGTGCAATCAACGTTCATACCGATATTCATTGGGTTCTGACAGTTCCTGCAATCTGGAANCCATGAAGTACAGAATTATCTCCCCTTGAATTGAGAAAATGGTGAAATTCAGCTTGTTTATGCAATAAAGTCCAAAGTTTTCATCCAATTCTTTCCAAACTTGCACAGTGTCTTCATATCAATGAAGACTCGAGCCCTATCGAAAATGAGCAACATCGGACTATTAAGTCCAGAATTATCTCCCCTTGAGATGGCAGATTTTAACATACTTAGATTGTACTCTTTTTCCCCATTAAGGGTGCTATGAGAGGTAAGGATTGGCTACAGGCCAAGTCTCTCTGAACCTGGCCAGTTTAACCCTTCCCCTAATACAATTCTCTTCTGATGCCTTTGCTGCAGACGACATTTGAGAACACTGAATCAAAAGGTGAATTTGTTCATGATGAGCAAATTCACCTTTTGATTCAGTGTTCTTAACTTAATTCAATGAAGTATAATGCACTTTGCATATGTTTTCAAATTCAAAAAGGTTGCAGCAACAATTTAAATTGTAATGGAATATGAAAATATTGCTCTGGTAGGGTAGAATCATTGTGGGAAAATGAGAAATTGTTCAGTACAAAATGTGTTGAAACCCTTGTGCATAAACCCTTAACCCACAACAGTTAATTCTTTCTGCAAATGTTTGTGACTGTGGAAATCGTTGAAAAAAAAGGAGAAATTGCTGAAATTAGCATTTTCTCCTTTCATCACAATGCTTCCTACCCTATTAAATCAGTTTCTTCTTATTCCATTATAATTTAATTTGTCGTCTGCAACCTCTTTCAATTTGAGAAAGGGTTAACTACCAGAAATCAATTAATGCTGTAGTTTTGTTGATGAGAAATTATTTTTCCTTTAAAATGGGAGGTGATTATAGCTTAGGAAATTGCTCTGGTAGGTTGAATCATTGTGGGAAATCGAGAAATTGTTCAGTTCAAAATATGTTGATTGGTAAAGGGTTAAATGGATACCATTTTTCAAAACGAGCAAAAATTCCTTTTATGTCAATGTTTATGTCCACTTTTATTTGCATCTGATTCTTTCCAAAGGTGCACAGTGCATTCATATCAATCAGGACTCGAGCCCTAAAAAAAAGGAGCAACCTTAGATCGTTAAGTCCAGAATTATCTCCCCTTGAAATGGCAGATTTAAACATACTTATAGTGAACTTTTCATTGAATTTATTCTTGAAAGATAAGGGTCAATTTGGTGTGGTCATCTGTCCCTGAATTCTGGTACTCTATTGCATAATCAAACACCTGTGCTTGCCTTTTATAGGGTTAACCTGAGGTCAAGTTTAGCTCTCCAGAAACCCTTAACCCACAAAAGTAAATTATTTTGTAGATGTTTCTGATGACTTTATGACAGACAGAATTTTAAGACATTAAGACAAAGCAAGAATTTGCTCATGATGAACACATTCTCCTACTATCTCAATATTTTTATTTTCAAATTCCATACCTATACAAATTATTCGTCTGTCTCAATACCTATACAATCATTAGTCCCCTACCAGTGAAACCAGAGGGGACATATGGTTTGCACTCTTGTGTGTCTGTCTGTCAAATTTTTCTGGATCCTGCGATAACTTTAAAAGTTCTTCATATTTNTTTGACCATTACGGCTTGTAGTTAAATTGCTGCAGTGTAGTTTTAATTCATTTAAGTGATCCGCGTGTCGACAACACTTTATAATACAACGTCATAAACATTTCCCATTATTCCATCGAAGCGTCTTGCAAACGCATTATTATGTTTTCCCATTAAATTGTTACTGACGCATTGAACAAAGAGAATCACGTAACTGTTTATGTAATATATAATTAAACAATACAATAACTAGTACGTTATTCGGATCTGGTCATACAACACGTTAATAGAAATGCGAGCTTTATGCAGAACACAAAATAAGTCGGAAAGTTGGAAAGTGTTACCTGAAATATAAAAGAAAATATACTTGAGATTACAGATTAAAAATGGACATCAAATTTGACCAGGAACATATATGATATAAATGGAAGTATGTTAACTGTGTACACATACAATGTTGTATTGATTGAGGTTGTCATAAATAAATTACTATTGTATTTATTGCAAAACTGATACAACGTTGTTTTTTAATATGCTTCTTGACTCTTACTATAGGCAGGTATTCCGGACGAAATGCTGACTCTAGCACTGGAACCAGAAGCTGCATCTTTGTTCTGTAAAGAACAACTGGGCGTTGGCATACTGCCTTCTGGTCATCGCTATATGGTCTTAGATCTTGGAGGTAAAATAAACATATCTACATGTATAATCATGCAAATATACAATTATATGCAATATGGACGGTATTTGTAAATTAGTACGATCTGTCGTTTTTATTATAGGTGGTACTGCCGATATCACCGTTCACCAGGTAAATTCGGACGGCACCTTGTCTGAAATTCATCCACCTACCGGAGGAGACTTTGGCGGGACAAACGTCGACAATAAATTCGTTGGGATATTAGTTCAGATATTTGGCGCAGATGTCTTTCAAAACTTTAAGAGGGATTGCATGGATGAATATATTGAATTCATGCAGAATTTCGAAACAAAGAAACGAAACTTTAATGGCACCACACAGATGATACTACGATTCCCCATGGCACTAAGAGAGATGTATGAACGAGACGTAGGTGCAACTGTTGAATCATCCTTGAACCAAACACTATTTGGAAATCAGATAGAATTCTTTCATGACAAACTAGTAATACATGTTGCGTTGGCTAAAAGACTGTTCGATGAAGCCATTGATAATATAGTTCGAACCGTAAAGGAATTGTTAGTTGATGTGAGACCAATTAACCATATTTAACTGGTCGGTGGATTTTCTGAATCACCTTACCTGCAGTCTGTCATGAGCAACACTTTTGGTCCAGTTATTATTCCAAACGAGCCCTCATTAGCAGTATTGCATGGGGCTGTCTTATATGGTCTTAAGCCATTGGTGATTGCTGCGAGAGTTTGCAAGTATACGTATGGGATTGCCCGATTAATGAGATTTAAACGACGGGACCATCCGATTAAGAAAAAAGTCCGAATTGGAAACACGGATTATTGTGACGATATTTTCCATAAACATATCGAAATTGGGACGCAAATAAATGTTGCGGATGCTGAAAATGTTGAAGCGCAAGAATTTTTTCCTTCACAATCAGACATGAAACAGGCTGTTCTGGAGGTGTATGCTAGTCCTGATAAGAATCCGGAATACGTTGACGAATATAGTTGCCAACTAGTAGGGTTGATTAAAGTTGATATCGATCCCCAGGGTGACATTTACTCGAAACTGTTGGTGAAGTTGATGTTTGGTGGCACCGAGCTACGAATTCAGGTCAAAGATGTTAAACATAACATTGTTACAAACGCGTGTGTTGACTTTCTTGGATAGAGCTTATTTTTCCCTCTACATGTGGTAGTGTAATGCATATAATGGACCCTCTTGATTCGATGTGTTATAGTGTATAGAGAATAATATATGTAATTTAATTATCCTTTGCAAATTGTGCGGTCATTTCGTAAATTGTATGGGTGTGAACCAAACGTGCCAGTAATGTGTCGATTGCGCTTTTACCGCTAATATTATATTTTAATTGAATATAATCTGAGTCGCTCTATCAGCGTAGATATGTATTTCGAAGATCATGAGGTCCTTCTGCGATTGAGGCTTCATTAAGGACCCGGAGTGTGTCCCAGCACTAAAACCTTATCAACTAACTAGGTTCACGAAATGTTAGACGCACGTTATATTATAGCTGCATTATCTAGTTGTTTTACTGAATGATACTCACATTTGGTTTGATCATGTTATGTGGGGGAACGCCGGAGTATCCCCGGTCATTGTAATGATAGAAATAGCTTTTAAACTAATGGTCTGATGTAGCGGGTTGTTGTATAAACAATAATGCCTCAATAAATAAAAATATATATATAAATAATTCTTACGGTGCATTAGTTTCATACTTTGTGTAATTTACTTAGATGTACATTTATTTAAAACTGCATATATGATAAAATTATTTTATTGACAAGACGAAGAGAGAAATTTTCTCTGTCTCTGTTTTTATAAGTGCACATTCCTGAAAATAATGTATTCTTTTGAGTTTATTTATTCGTGATATTTATCACAACATTTAGTTTTTATGAATATACGTTATACATATAACGATTGCTCATGTATGTGATATTTGTCTTACTGTATATTAATGACTGTGATTAGAATTAATAGCGCAGGATTTATATTTGTTATGTTTCAATCATTGTATTATACGTGTGTGTTTTTTTTCTTTATAAATATAGTTTATACAGATACAAGACAAACCTCATCTATTTTTAAAATTTATTTTCGACATGCTTTAATCATTTATTCCTGTTTTTTAATTACAAAACAAAATGGAATTTGTTGTAACCCACGGTGATGATTTAAGACTTTGAGTTGTTAATTTGTCAGAACTATTAACTCGACCTTGGTCTGTATTTGGTTAGTCTGTGTGGATTGTTTACCCTTTTTCACCAGAAGTTTGGTAATATCAAAGCGGTCAGTCAATATACCCGTTTCTGAGTAAGCTGGTTTACCAGTAACAAGGTGACTACAGCCGTACTTGAATCAGTAGGTGAAGAGTCGCGTATTTGAGTCGCGTTCTGAGAAAACTGGACAAAATGCATGTGCGTAAAGTGTCATCCCATATTAGCCTGTGCAGTCCGCACAGGCTAATCCGGGACGAGACTTTCCGCCTAAAGTGGATTTTCGCTTAGCAGAGACATAATTTAAACGAAAAATTCCATAAAAGCGGAAATTGTCGTCCTTGATTAGCCTGTACGGACTGCACAGGCTAATCTGGGATGACAATTTACGCACAAGCATTCTGCCCAGTTTTCTCAGAACACGACACATTTACCAGCGATGATGTGAAACAATCTCCACGCAGAGTTGTCGTTCCATGCTCTCACATACAATATCTGCCATCACAAGAAATCCTACCAGATTTGGTAGGATGTTTTTTTAAGTATTATATTATGAAAAGTAGTATCATTTTCTTTTATATTCCGAAAATAGTGTATAAGTTTAGGTTCATAATAATACAATAAATTTCCTAAATTAAAAAAGTAAAAATAACTTTTGTTAAATAACCGTTGATACTGTACGACGCCGTCATTGTACCACGCAGCTCGGCTATTATCGCGTTGTTGGTTNTGTACCGTTAAATGCATTATAAATTAAATGTATTCAGAGTACCCTATGCCGAACAAATTCTACTGACAACATGAATATACAAATAAATCAAAACTAGAGTTCAGCTGTCCACCAAGAAAATGAAAATAATACCCTGTATTATTACAAAAGAATTAATTGTTTACAGGTAAACAAAAATTGTATTCTTAGAAAGCTATGTTATAAAAATTAATTGATTTGAAGTTTTTTCATCAAAAGTCTTCCGTGATAATCACTGAAGTTTCTATAGATGAAGGACAAAATTCAATTATGTTAACTATATCCAATACACAATGTGAATAGTTGGGAATCAACACATACTGCAATAATTTGTTCTCATTGCAATTGCAAAGAAAAGTTTCATATCATTCTTGAATAAAAACAAGGCCAGGAACCCAAGTTTTCAAAGTTTATGATTTTATTCAATTTAGTGTGCAAATCCCAAACAAGGTTTGCATATACCAACATACACAATTTCAATTTCTCTTTAAATGCAGGTGTCACATATGAATTTAAATGCAGGTGTCACATGACATCCCAAATTTCATAAAACGGATACAAAAACAAACACCATTTAATCAGTGCAGTAAGTTACATGTATAAGGGGACTATTTATTTATGTAATACTGGAATTCATAATTAAAATGATATAATAAACACATATAATGGCGAAGTGTTATAATAAAAACATACTGTTTATATTTCGAATACATTGTACATGTATAAAGTGTTATAACCATAAAAATATAGATATATTCATGAATATGTTTTCTGTAATGTAAAACATATATCTATAATAACACGAAATGTACTGAGCAAATAATATGTAGCTCTATTATGGACGGACAAAACATGACCCTGTTGAAGACGTAACAAGGTATGAATCGGCAACTGGGGTATTTAGTGAGATTTCAGTTTTCCCTGGTGAGTAATTCCCTATTTTTTATTTTATCATAGAATGTAAAGGCATATCAAACAAAGGAAGTCGTTGATGCATTTCTATCAGACACATTGCTTTCACACTTAGCCCTATATTTACATACAGATTTCAGATGAAGATATGACCAGAATTGGAAATATCTTTAAACAAGCAGATTTGCAATTTTGAGACATGTAAAGGGAAGGTAACGTTCTTATATGAGCTTGAAATGAATGTAAAAATAACAGATCGAAAGCCAAAATAGAGGTATCAACACTAAGATGTTTGTGCTCAGCTTAAAACATAAAAATGAATTAATTAAGCTGCCGTCTGGGAAAACCAGGCTTAATGCATGCGCTTTACCCTTTGCATGCTGGGAAATTTGTCGTCTGCAAAAATGTTGTCTGCTAAATTTCTATAATTAGCATTTTCTTCGATTTTTTTTCCAAAGAATACTATCAGAATAGCAAACAGTTTGGATCCTGATGAGACGCAACGTTCTGTGGCGTCTCATCGGGATCCAAACTGTATGCAAAGGCCTTCAAAATCCGGTTCCAGCGCTCAAAGGGTTAAAGTATCCTCCCACATTAGCCTATGAAGTCTGGCTTATCAGGGATGACACTTTCCACTTTTGTGGATTTTTTCCTTTAAAAGAAGTATCTTCTCAACGAAAATCCAGTCAAGGCGGAAAGTGTCGTACCAGAAGAGCCTGTGCAGACTGCACCGGCTAATCTTGTACGACGCTTTACACAAAAGCATCAAGCTGTGTTTCCCATAGCGTGGCTCCATTGTACATTCAATTAGACATTGATTCAGAAAAGTTCATCACACAAACACACATATAAACATATCATACAGGGGCACATAGAAACATATCATACAGGGGCACATGTCATTCAAAATATAATACAATTCATAGTACCCTTAACATCTCAGCAGAACAAATAGACATGTTGACCATTAGTACCCTTTACATCTCAGCAGAACAAATAGACATGTTGCCCATTAGTACCCTTAACATCTCAGCAGAACAAATAAACATGTTGACCAAAAACAAGTTAACATATCTGAACATAGTATTTGCAAGATCTACAATTCATAGTAAAAATAATTTCAAATACCATGATCATTTTGGTTTGACAACATGTCAGTAACCAAAACATCTGTAAATAAAACTACCTATAGTATAAATACTAACATACTATCAAAAATGTATAAAGAAAATTTTAAATACTCCTGTCTCCATTAAACTGAAGTAAAATAAGTAAATATAACAAAATAAACAAGATATATATTACCCACTGTAAACCCTTGCTATTTATACCTTTATTTGAACAAATGACACTGTTTTTAAGTTGACATATATGTAAAATGTATTGTATACATCTAAGATGTTACAAGGACTAACTCTATGATTATTTTGTTTGTTTTTTTGCCATTAATCATCTAAAGATGTCACACAATTAAAGCCTAACTCTTTTCTAAAGAGCTCAAGTTTTTTTTCTTTTTTTTTCTGAGACTGCACAGGCTAATCAGAGGTACATGATACTGCACTCATATGCATTTATTCTCGCTTTTATTGCTTAAATTCATATAGCATCAGGAGAAAACAAAACGTATATTTTGAAAACCTTAGGTTGTTTTTGAAAGAGCACTAGATTATACACACACACACATATATATATATATATAATAAATTGATACATCTCTGAGAACACACACACACACACACACACACACAC
>VMBQ01005563.1:42500-52167 GCA_007657795.1 Dreissena rostriformis | reverse complement strand
TCTTTAAAGGGGCCGTCCAACAGATTGGTAAATTGACAAAATTAAAAAAAGTTGTTTCATATTCGCAAATTTTCGCGTTTGTTATGATATTTTTGAGGAAATAGTAATACTGACCATTTACAATGCTCTTAAATATCCATTATATGCATCTTTTGACGATTTGAAAACCTCAAAATCATAAAGCGTCGTTCGACGCGAAACGATTGAATAATTTGGAAAGTTCTGTTATTGTCGCTATATTTTGTAAAACTACGAGGATTGCTTATATATGGTATAAAATACGGCTATCGTACATACTTGTCAGGATGGCCGAGCGGTCTAATTGGTTTTTACTCCAGGACCCCGATGGTCACTGGTTCGAGCCCTGATGAGGTTTACTTTTTTTTCCCTTTTTAAATTGTATTCTTGTTTTTTAACTGCAGATTTTTAGGTCAAATGTTTGAATTTATCAATATAGAGCATTTAATGACATGCTTCAATACATGCCAAAATCTAGTGGACAGTCCCTTTAACCTGTGTAATGTAAACAAATAACGGAAAACAATTTGACCGACATAACTATCCCATTTTGTGGACATGATAGTGTTAACAACGATATTGATTTTGTCTACTGAACGTGTGCTAGATAGTTTCTATTAAGTTTAAATTTTACTCTACAGATATGTAACTTAAAACAAACGTTTATGGATACTTCAAATACGCACCGCAAAACGAAACAAGATTAAGACTATCTTTACTACCTGGCTTAAGATAGTTCTATTTTTAGCTTATCCGAAAATTGGTAAAAACAAAATTGTTTTGTTTTGGATAACATATAGTGGTGAATACTAACATGTCGTTGTTCCTGTTTACATTTGGGATCAAAATTTAGGTATCTTATTTTATTTTTTGTTTACACTTCGCTATTATGATGTACATGTTTAAGAACACTATTAAATATAATCCACGAACGGCAATATCGGAAATCATATGTACAGTTTCGATTTGCTAGTGCGTGTTACACACATTGTTAACAATACTAAAACAAATTACAAATGACACATTACAAGATTAAGCAATAATTTAAATAGCACATTTAATCGAACATTTAGCAGAATGTGAAATGAAACGTATTGATAAAATATATTGATATGATATATAAAACACATAATGGTTTCAAAAGTCGGTCGTGATATTTTGTTTACTTTGCGAGATCAATGGCACGGCGACCTCGATAAAACGAAGAGGTCAAATACGTGGCATTTAATTTAGAAAGATAACGTTGAAGAACTTCAGGTCTAACCCTTTTTCCATAATGTATGTATATATGGACCAATGTATATATTTGAACAATGTTATTCTTTGGAAATAAAATATGCCTAAAGTAGAAAAAAAAAACATCTTTCATTTACGAGAGCACATTTCTTTGACAAAATACAAGATATTAACGTGAATATCGTTGACTTACGTAAAATAAATACGTTTGAGAACTAAAATTTAGGTGTAATTCAGTACATTCTCATTAACCATTTCATCCTGTGTTAAGTTTATAACACTGACATTTGATGTGTCTCCAAGTTATCGAGCTTCATAAATCACATTATTGATTGAACCATTTAAGCACAATATAAGTCGCGTTCTGAGAAAACTGGGCATAATGCTTGTGCGTAAATTGTCATCCCAGATTAGCCTGTGCAGTCCGCACAGACTAATCAGAGACGACAATTTCCGCTTGTATGGCATTTTTCGTTTAAATGATGTCTCTTCTTAGCGAAAATCCAGTTTAGGCGGAAAGTGTCGTCCCGGATTAGCCTGTGCGGACTGCACAGGCTAATCTGGGACGACACTTTACGCACATGCATTATGCCCGGTTTTCTCAGAACACGACACATATAATAATGTGCCTATCTGGACTGAGTCAGATTTCTAAAAAAAAACACTTGTATCAACGGGATGAGCGTAGGCACATTTATTCTATATTTACATAAAGTGTGCAAACACTTATTTTTAACATATTAAAAGCTTTAATTTAAAAAAATATATGTGAATAAAACACAATCAATACTAGTTACACAACCACAACTTAAAAATAATAATATGAATCGAAGAAATATATGACTTAAAGCACCTTTTCTTAAACCAGGCTTATTTCTTTTTGATTAATTGTGTCCAGGGCGCTTATACGACGACTGTACTTATCATAATGTACATTTATTGTACACATAGCCAAAGACACTGCGTTTACTGATGCATTTGTTTTAAATTAAGCTAATTTGCCAAATTCAGAACAAATTCATTTACCGTATTGTATTACACACGTCAACAGGTTAAGCAGCCCGTACACGGTATGAGCCATACAAGGACACGTAGGTTTCTGCTTTAAGTATTAAATTAAGAGAACCTGCAACGTCAAACATTTAGAAAGGTATCATAAGGTAATTATTGCGTTTAACGTTTATGTGAAACATTACCATTCACACAAATTGATAAAGAATACGTCAAATCAATGTACTTGAGATATGGAATTTGCATGCCGATACTCAGGTATTGTATAGTCAGACAATTATTTAGGATGTTAATGTAAAAAAAAAATCTGTCGGAACACTGTATTTAAGTGTTTTTGTTTTGATTTATATGGCTTATTTCTTGCGTGGTTTCGAATGTTATTAGCTCAACTAAAAATACTACTACTACTTATACAACCAACTGAACACTGAAATTTAAACCAATGGTGGAAACAGCACAATTTAAATCCTTTTAATAGAAATTTAAGATTCTTGAAATTAAAAACGATCTTACATCGGAATACTCAAATATCCTTTATTCAGCTCTTTATATTTGCTACCTACATGTATTCATTGATTTTCTTGTCACTTTTAGGTTAATGACAACACTTGGATAAGCTAGAATGGGAGTTTCATCGAGCAAGGCAGAAGAAAATAAAAGGACAAAGTCCTTTTTCAACGGAAAAATTCCTTGCTTGCATTTATATATACGTGTTCTTTCAAGAAAATAAATAACGTTTGTATTCAGTAAAAACTTGCAATATTTTAAGTTTAATTACAATTGAATTACAATTAAACGATGTATACTAGTACATTTATACTACAAATAGTTTAGAAGCTATAAAGTACAACGTTTTTAATGCAATAATGAGGAATACATTCAAACTTTACACTTATATGCATACTTTTTCCAGACATATGTTGTTGTTTTTTTGGTCGAATTCAGTAGATTTTAACAATTGCACGTACATATATATCAAATAAATGCACGAATAAATCCACACTTCGATGCAATTTAAATATGTAAAGATGTAAGTATAATGATAATTATGTTGCTAACAAGTAAATTATACTAGTTTTTATATAATGTGTCATTGTAGGCTCCGTGCCACAAGTGATTGCTGTTACCACACAAGCATCGGCTGTTAACGGTACACTTTTAATACAAGTGTGGGGGAACTCTTTTGCTGAGTATACATAATACGTATCATGTGTAAATGTACGATTTTCTTTGCATGACATATCGCAGATGTGTGCTGTGTCAATAGTTTTGTGAATGTTGTGATGCGCACAAGAACGTTTATGCAAAAAGTAAAGCCATACCGATACATTCTGTAACATATGTGTTTTGTATTGTTTATAAAATGGTAGTGCAGTGAATATTGTTTCAAATAATACCTCGTTAAAAACCGCATCAATACAGCAAATTTCTTATATCATTGCAAGTTTGTTTTGATTAAATAACATGATTACGTTAATTTTGCTAGTTACTAATTGCACATGGTCATATTTATTTAGTATAGGCAAAGATGACTATATGAAGGAATGCGTGAAAACGGGGTATGGAACATTAATAATCTTTAGATGCTCTGTCTTAACGGGTGTTTTATTAGTGTGGGTGCTTTCTGGCCATACATATAATTGCTTTTGTTGAGAACAAATGAGGAAGAAATAACACATACGATTTGAAACTACTTTGATAATCCTCAAAATTCACATATTTGCAACTAGTTCCTATATATAATGATACGCTATTCTTTATTGTGTTACAATATTAGTGCCTGTGGCGTCCGTTTCGAGACCTGACAATAAAACGGCGTTGAAAACAGTCGCACCAATTAAAGTTACAAAAGGTACGTCTTTGAATACGAGCATTTTAATGTCAACATTTTGTTCTCGCAATCTCAAACCAACATATGCATATTACCGAGGAATGTTTAATGTAATGAATAAGATAGTACCATCAAACAAATATTGTTAACTATAAGGAAATATATGACGAGAAAATAAATGCCTGTTTTGCGAATACCGACAGGTTTACTCGAATTTGTTGTAGAACCACAATTGTGTTTATACGTCGTAAGAACGAATCTGTACAGACTGGTAGGATAGATTTTAATACATTCATTCTCAACATAAAGGAATTTTGAGTTTTTTTTATTCATCAATGTTTTTTTGTTTTTTTTTTGGTTTTTAACACAAAAAATATAATTCATAATCGCATTAAAAATATTTTCGACTGTTAGATTCATATGAAAATGTTAACAAAAAAACAACAAACAATTATAGCCATTGCAAACATTGCAATTAAACACAATCAATATTTTCGGAAATATTCGACATTAAACATTTTTCATTATAGTGACTGCTATAATATGCATAATACAAACGAAAAATACAAACAAGAATTATAGACAACTTCTTACGGTTGTACTGTGTAAATATCGCGTTTTCGTATTGCTTATTATAGGTATTATAGTATATTTATGACTTTTATATAACAATTTTAAATGTTTTACTTTATGCTACAATAGTGATCGTTTATTGTTGAAAATGAATTTAACCCCATACGGAAGATGCCTGCGCATTTGCATAGTTTTGTCAGGGGCTACCCTGTCTGCTTATGTAACCTTGCAAGACGTTATAGCGACAATTGTAGCTCATGAGCATACTGCGCGAGTGCGCAGGCTTCTCTGGAGCAACGCTGGTAGCATATGACAAAAGACTCATATTCGAACAACGCGACTCAATTTATAATTTTAAAGAAAATTCATACATACATGTTATTACAGATGACAAGCCAGTTGGAGACAGCCGTTTGGGGTCGAACAGTGACGTTGGTACGTATACAGGCGTGTTGCGCAAGGCCTTCCTGTCCCGGTTTATAAGTTTAATTATTGGCACTGGAATTTTACATTAAATGATGATATGGTTGTAACAATCATTTTATCGCATGGCTATGAAAGCAGAACCTTCCACAGTAAACATACACTCATTTATATTTGAATCAGAAAAATAATTGTATATCTTAGAAGTATTTATCTAAGTCATGTCATAAGTTTTGATTATCGGACACGAAGAGTATTTTAAATGATATTTCTAGAAAAAAGTGCATGAATCATTGATAAGAAAGTTTTGTTAAACTTTTTTAAAGCAAAGCGTTATATTGCCATATGAAGGTGATTTTGATTGTAACAATACTTGCAAATATGTGATAACATTGTTAAAATACATGTAAATTGAATGATTTAACATTAATACTAACCGTTTTATAGTAAATAGTATTTATATGATCAGCATTCACAATAAATGGAACTTTACCGAAAGCCCTTGGGCTTCTAACCGGCACATTATAATATAGTTTCCATATTACTGAACCCGTCAATAATTTATATTATCTGTCATTTTGGCATTTAAAATACTTGTTAGTTTGCAAATACAATCCTACAGTATTGATTTATTTTATGGTCATGTTTAGCCATGTGTTAATGTTTCGCCAAAGAAACCTACCTGTTCGACCTAACATAAGTCAGTTCGATGCGATAGTATTTACCTGTCGTTTTTATTTCTTTGATACAGGTTATCATGTGTTTATTTTTGTATAAATTTTGCTTGTATATGAACTCGCATATAAACAACTGCCTCTGACTCGTTTTAGGTTTAAGGGCTGCGTTGCTTTTGCACAAGGATAGGTTGCAGGGATCAGGTAAGTTTCTATAAATGCAGTTAAGTGAGATCGCGTTTGTCCTACACACACACATGTCACTGATATGTATAACATATTAAATATCAAGCATTTTATTTAAATAATCATGAATACTTAAAATCCAGAAACGAAATTCTGGCACGAAATTCTTCTCCTCTAGCCTTTTTTTAACGATCTATAGAATACACGATCATACATAGAATAAGACATAAACATTAAATAAAGAAGAAAACTTCGGTCATTCAGGGTTTAAACCGGTTGAAAGAAAGGCCAAACCTCGTACTTAGCCCAAAAATAATTACAAAACGCACAGCTGTAAATACAATTAAACCTTAACGAATTGCAATTAAAAAAGAAAGAAATATTTATTATATTTAATTGCACCATTATTACTCAAAAAATAACAATTTTATTCGGTTCATTCTTGTTTGAACTGTCGGAAAGGTTACCGAAGAGACGCCAAAACGTGTAATTATTGTTTCTCATTGGAACTTGAATGCCGAAGTAGAATGTAGAACAAAACTATGCCTATTTTACAATACATGCACTGTTTATGTTTTCTTATTTGTGTCGCGTTCTGAGAAAACTGGGCAAAATGCACGTGCGTAAAGTGTCGTCCCAGATTAGCCTGTGCAGTCCGCACAGGCTAATCAGGGACGCAACTTTCCGCTTAAATTGGATTTTTGCTAATAAGAGAATTCATTTAAACGATAAATGTCATAACAGCGGAAAGTGTCGTCCCTGATTAGCATGTGCGGATTGCACAGGCTAATCTGGGACGACACTTTACGCACATGCATTATGCCCAGTTTTCTCAGAACACGACACATTTTGTCTTCAGCAACCAAGCATCCAAGAACGAAACACGATACAACGGTATTATGATTTTTAGATTAACAAACATCATATTTCTAATTAAAAAACAAATATGTTTTTTTTTAAATGAATAAGTTTGAAGCTACATAAAACAAAACGAAGATAATAATATGTAGAGAATTAACACTGTTACGTTTAGAGTTATGTTCTCTCATTTAGATTATAAAGTTAACCAGGAAAAAAGAGAGTGCGTTTGTATGCGTGTCCATAGATTTTGGTACGACATACAGCGGGTATGCATACTCCTTCAAATCTAGTCCCGGTGCTATCATCGGTAGGGGCAGAGGAAAAGAAGTCAAGGTACGAGTACTGATATACCTTTTTTAATGTCTTTGAATTGTATTTTATTTAAATTAAATAGATACCTGATATGTTATAGTTACACTAAATGGGATTTAGTAGATCAAGCATGGAAACAGTTATAGCCAAATGCGTTTTCAATACGATCTGGTACAGAAACAAATAGGTGATAATTGACACAGAACAAGTTTCACTCTCATCATCGTGTAGATGATAATTAATAATATAGAACTACAATTGCAACATATTAACAGGATGCAACGAGCAGACACAATGTTATTCTACAATTCAACATATACGTTTGAGTACTCTCCTCACATTCATCTAAAAGTATTTGTAACATACAGTATCACAATAACATGAATATAAATCAGTTAACACACATACAAACCTGGATCGACTGCCTAAACGACCTGTCATTGGAGATGCTGAGATTTATGTTCTTATAAATGTTCATATTAACAATAAAAGGGAAATAACTCCCAGAACAATCATAAGATATATTTATTTAGTATTGAACGTTGTGATTTCTTAAAGAATTAATTTGTATTATTTAAATGAATCACATCATTAGCATTCTTATCGATATAGCACTTTAAAATTAACGGATAAATGCAGAATATGAATAAAATATGTTTTACAAAACGTCTAATTATGTATACAAATTGAGTGTAGGAATAGTGCAACATTCATTTTAGACTATCATAGGTTGAAACCATAATTACTCGCTTATGCATTTATCTCAATCCAAAATAATAATTTAAACATTTGGTAATTTTGACTAGTCGGCAACGCACTTACATTTTCAAGAACGACCAGTCAAAATACGACCGTACCTTTAGCTCTATTGTATAATTTCTTTATTCATTCGAGTACAATGTTAGCTTTATTATCAGTACAAAGTGAACATACACATGAAGGTTTGCATAAGATCTAATGTTAAAATTGTATAATAAATATATTTTAGACTCCAACCGTTGTTTTACTGGATCCTCAAAAAAATATGGTTGCTTTCGGGGATGAGGCTAAATGGAAATATCAAGAGCTTGTGAATAGGAAACAACACACAAGCTGGTACCTTTTTGAGCGATTTAAAATGGCTCTCTTCGCAAGAGATAAAGTACGTATTTACACCGGTATCATTAACGAGTCATGGTGTTTAATGTTATTTTATAATTGATAATAATAATAGTGTTATATTACGACCAAACAGTCTGTGTTTATATATGGAAAAGAGTATAAGCAACATTTTAATAAAACGATATGTTTGCGTTTTGCTTAAGAAACATATAATCGTCGAATGAAATAGAAAGTCAAGTATATTTTTCATTTTTGTTGTATTCCATATTAACACCAGCCGCTACATAAAAACATGGTCATCGAAGACATTTTGGGAAAGAAAATAGAGGCTATTGAGATTTTCAGCCACGCTATCCGCTTCATGAAAACAGAGGTAATGAACACCCTAACGGACAAAAACCAAATGAAAGATATGGGTGATGTTGAAATCAGCAGCGAAACGGATGTTCACTGGGTACTTACAGTTCCGGCAATCTGGAATGATCTTTCGAAGAAATTCATGAGAGACGCTGCCACAAAAGTAAAAACACATTTACCAAATATTGACATTGGCGATAAAATGAAATCGCCAAATGCTTATTTTACTAGAATATGTTTACTCTTAGTGCGCTCGATTGCTCAAAAGTTTGGGGGCCATTCTGTCGAACATATATCAATGGGTTGTGTTAAGTCTGTTTTAAGAACAACTGGTTTATGTATTTTTTTAAACTTATTTGATAAGTACTTTAAAGCTGGTGCTCTTTTACAAACTTTAGTTGTTGGTTATCCATGGCATATACAATTTTCATTTCAAATTGTTCTTATTTTGACGTTAAATTTGTTCACACGATGTTACTATATGAAAAACAAAACACTTAATCTTATTCAGTTTAAAACTTGGAAAATCACGGAGTTAAACCCTTATTATATTTCGCTCATGTTATTTGCGGTACGACCACAATTCCTATGTCCCCATAATACAATACTTGCAAAATCCATGTCATTTTTTTCAAACTCAAACTTGAATTTGCTCTAACATTTTTGCCATTGTTTGATTTATTATACGATGTACACACTAAATGTATTCATTTTAAAACAACTTGTTTTGGGGAATCGTTTCAAAATATCTGTTTTTCAGGCAGGTATTCCTGATGAACTGCTTACTCTTGCATTGGAGCCCGAAGCTGCATCACTATATTGTAAAGAACAGCTGGGTGTGAGCCATCTGCCCGCGGGTCATCGTTACATGGTCTTAGATCTTGGAGGTGAGGGTTAGAAATATATTTGGTGTCGGTCAAATTATGTATATCTTTTCTCTTCTATACACTGTATCTTGATGCAAATATATAAAAAGGGTTCTTGAATCATTGAAGGTGGCACTGCCGACATTACCGTTCATGAGGTCAATTCCGATGGCACACTGTCAGAGGTACATCCACCAACCGGTGGAGATTTTGGTGGG
>VMBQ01005563.1:0-40000 GCA_007657795.1 Dreissena rostriformis | reverse complement strand
ATATCAATTCATTTGTAATAAAACACGAAAGTCGTTTTGAATTAGGATTAACTTTCATTGATGTGATAAAGGCATGACAGACACAATGACAAATTATTACAACATATTATAACCAGTTTTGTGTATGCATATGCTTTGCAGTTAAATGTACAATGTGAAGTATGAAAATAGGTGGTAAATACTTAAGAATTCAAATTTATTGCAATGACAATATACAAACATGTACTACACATATCGTAAAAATATAACGGTCCCCTGGATGGAAGAAGATTGGAGAAATGCTCAAAACGTGATTACGGTATGTGTGTTAACCTTAAATTTGATTATTTAGATGAGCACACACTTATATGGTATAAGTATATCATAACGCAGCTAACTTCCAATATTGAAGTATACGGAAGTTTTAATCCATGCATTTATAAATACGTAATTAGTCAGTTGATGTATGAGTTTATAGTTTGGAACAAAATGTACTAAACAACTTTATTCGAATTGTCACGTTTTCGGTTGTGTAAAGGGACGTTGTTTTGATTATCGGTTATATAATTAAAAAATAGAGTAAAAAAATCTGAGCATCGTCTGTTTGTGCAAGCCCTACAAATGCGTGACAGTTTTACGTGTTTCTTTTTCAGACTTTGATATATACTTGTCTTCAGATAAATATGCTCATCACCGCCCACATCAAGGTAAACTTGAATGGAATACGCTATAATTCCAACTCGTCAGTGCTCTTACCTTCTGCGATGACTTATCGTTACATGGAATATAAACAAATTTATGTCAATATTTTACCTTCGCAATCTTAAACAAAAACATTGAAATTAACGGGAAATGTTAAATGATGCGAAATAAGTTAAGTATAAGGAACAGTGATTCATTATGGATTAACTTTATTTTACAAAAAATTGTACGACATATTTGTTGATTTTGAGTGTTAATGGGGCTTTAAAGCGAACAATAAATATATGTTGACTTCAAATTCGTATATACTCGCTTTATTTAGATCCGGGGCCGTCATTTGCTAGATCTGCCAATTACCTCTCATTGTCTAAAACTGGATCTAGACAAGCTACCAAAGGTACAACTTGAAATATCAATTTATTTGTTAAAAAACGCCAAATTCAAGTTTTGAACACGGATTAACTTTCATTGAATTGATATGATTGAAACATGTCAGACACTGAAAAAAACACTACAAAATGGTTACCCAGATTTTATGTATACGTATGTTATTTAGTAAAATGTACAGTTACAACATACACAAATTGACAAATCATATCGTTAACAGATAACGTCACCCACCGAGGAAGACGTTTTGGGAATTACTCAAACAATTATAACGGTCGGTTTATGAAACTAAGTTCGATTTGGGTGATCACACCATTGTATGATATAATTATATGTTTAAGCAGCTTAATTCTAATTTTGAGCGAAAACGAAAGTTGAACTAGTTTAAAATGCATGGATGAATACATATGGTATTAGTCAGTTGTTGCATTAGTTTGATAGTTTGAAACACAATGTACTGCCCCTTTTGCTTATTTCGGTTGTTAAATGGTGCGTTGTGTTGGTAATCGGGGGTGTTTGTAAATTCGTTAACAAGTAAATCATTACTGCCCAACATCTGTAGATTCAAGCCCTACAACTGTGCAAACTTTTGGTGTTGCGTATATTCGTATATGACGACATTGTAAACACTGTGATCACCCTGGAGGGTGATTATATTAATTGTTATGACTTATATTAAGAAATCTTGTTCCTTATGTATTGTTTGTCAATCCCAAAACCTGATCAACTGGGTTAATATGATTAAGTATGTGAACATGACATTCATGTCGGCAACATATAAGTTTGATATGATTAAGACATTACAGACACAATGACACAAATGGCAATATAATATAACAGATTAGAGATTAATGGTATGCAGTAAAATGTATAATGTCAAATATGGAAAAAGGTGATGAATACTTTAGTGATAAAATTACTTGCAATTAAAATATACAAATATTTACTACACATATCGTAAACAGATGACGGGGCCGTGAGAAGAAAAGGTTTGGGGATTGAGTTACCAAGTTACTTAGGTATGTATATCAATTTTTTATTTAGATGAACACACAATTGTATGGTATTACTTTATTCATGTGTAGCTTACTTCTACTGTTAAGGGACAACGAACCTTAAACGAGTGTAAATGTATGGATGGTATAAATACGAAATAAGTCACTTGAAGTATAATTTGAAAGTTTGAAATAAAATGTACTATAAACCTATTTGATTTGTAATTGTTTATGTTGTTTATTTGAACGTTGTTTTTGGTTATCGGTGGTGTCTGCAAGTTCATAAGAAATGGTCTAAATCACTACTCCCCAACGTCCGTCAATGCAAGCCCTACACATGAGAGACCTTTTAGTGTGTTTTTAAATACAATATTTTTTTTATATGACGATGCTTATCACCGCCGACATTGATGTACATTTGAATGGAATAAACTTTAATACAATTTCTCATCTACTACGATGGTTTATTATTACAGCGATGATATACGACTTTTATGTCAATAATTTTAGTTGTGCAATCTTAAAGCGGGACTGTACGATTTTTACATGTGTTAAATTTTAATATATTGATTAAATTATGTTACGATGACTCAAAATAGGCAATACAAATTATACTTTGAAGACGAATTTTATAAAATGCAGCAAAGACAAGTTAGCGCTAGTTAAAGCCGATGCCGACACTTTTACTCGTATTTGTAAGGAAACAAAATTGTGTCTTTGTGTCGTATGAACGAATCTGCACTAAAACTAAATTTAGATTCACATTGTACATGTATTATATATATGCTGGCTTATTTGACTTCCAGTCATTTAAGCTTTCAGATTTAAATATCTGGCTTATTTCGCATTTTTCGACACATGTTCTTCTTAACTTTTATTTTAATTTATATTGAAATATATGTATACTAATTTTCAACACATTTTTAAAAAATCATAAATATTTGACAAAATCGTACAGTCCCGCTTTAAAACAAACCAGTAAAATTAACAAGAAATGTGAATTGATGCGCAATAAGTTAAGCATTTATGTACATGTCTTCATTTTTGCTTTTTATTTCGTAAACACATACTTTATCATTGTTTTATGATTATCTATCTAGAGCTTGAGCCGACCGTTTCTACATATATAGATAGGACAGGGTTGACATACAAACATACAGATCCAAAAGTACAGTTAGCAATGTCGATACTTAATGCTAGTAAAGATTATCTTATCAACAAATAAATCAGATAACACGTTGATCAATGAAAAAGATATTAAAAGTTCAGCAGCAATAGTACCCGAACATAAGAGATTTATTCCATTGCACATTATTTTCTTTTGTACTCACTAATGTGGAAAAGATATGTACACTAATGGGAAATCCTGATAAGTATGTGCTTGTTCGTAAATACGACACAGAAACGCATATTTTCGTACTGAAACAAGAAATAGTAAATATTCATGTATTGCTTTAAAGAAAACGAAAATGAAACGTTGCCTTTAAAGTCTGCATACTCGCTTTTATTTAGATCCAGAGTCGTCATTTTATAGAAACTTATGGTCTAAAACTAGAACTAGACCAGCTGCAAAAGGCACAGCTTGAAATATCAATTGATGTGTTATACAATACGACAATAATGTTAGGATGAACTTTCATTAAGATGTCATTAAGATGTCATATGAATAAGGCATGACAGACAAAATTACATTACACCGTGGTATATCAGATTTACTTATACATATGATATGCAATCAAATATACCATGTGAGATGCCGAAATAGGTGATGAATATTTTAGCATTACAATGTATTGCAATCACAATATAAAAACATGTACTGCACATATCGTTTATAGATTACCGGTCACTGGGAGGAAGAAGTTTTGAGAGTAACTCACAAAATGATTACGGGATGTATATCAAACTTAAGTTCGTTTTAGATGCGCACACAATTGTATGGTATAACTATATTAGTATGCAGCTTAATTCTGATATTAAGGGAAAACGAATAACACTGTTGTTCAATATTCAAATAATTCAGAAGAAGCCACCGAATCGCGTGTTACAATTTGTATAGTGAATGTATACTTTTTATTAAATCAATTCGTAAACATTAAGGCGAATTATATTTTAGTTAAAATTAGTTGAATTTCAGTTGAATGTTAGTAAACAAAAAAAACTTTCAAAAAAATAAAATTATTTAGACACTGTGTTGAAACTGAACAACTTCAACGTTAATGTGTGTACATTGCATGAAATACGTTATCGTACAGTTATAAGTGTTGTATATTTCGCTGTGGAAACAAAAAGTATTTTTTACTTCTATTAAGTAAGAAAGTAGAAACATGTAACTATATTAGAAATATATTTTGGAAATGTTCAATATTTTGCAATGTATGTTCAGTTGCTCACAATCTCTGTATCAACGTTCGTTGTTTTTGTTTACAGCGCACAAGGGCTATACATCAAAGGCTGCTGCAACAGTAAGATTATTAAAAAAAAACAGCTTATTTGTTTAAATTTTGCTATGTAATTTGTCTCACCTTGCTGTCAAACTATTCTTTTTAAAGCTCTTTATATATACGTTTATATGTTCTCGTTTTCGTCTTTATCCCATAAAGTAATGTGATGAATTATAACCCTATTGTGTTTGTATAAAAACAAACGTGCTGCAGCAGTAACCGTTTTTAGCGAAAACGAGTATTAACTTGTCATACAATAAATCGAGATTTTGGTATTTTGACAACTCACTTGAAAAAAGTTATATATTACACTAGTAAAGTGACTCTTGGCTGAGTGAGGTAGCGTCGAGGCTGTGCCTGTAGTTTTTCTTTGCTGTGTGTTGCCCTAAAAGTATTATTTTATTCAGCTCCTTTACTGGTCATAAAACGACTCATGTTTTTGTTATAACTTTTGTGTAATTAAACAACCCATTATTTAAAAAAGCTATGCATTACACTAGTATAGTGTTTGTTTGGTTTTTGAGGTAGCATCGCACTCGATTTGAATACACACATGCAATACGACTTACAATGCAACATGTGTTGCGTTGGTTCTTCAGGAAATAATGTTTATTTAAATATTTAGGTACGAACCCTTACCAGGAAAAAAGAGAGCGCATTGGTATGCGTGTCTATAGATTTTGGGACGACATACAGCGGCTATGCATATTCCTTTAGATCTAGCCCCAATGTTATCATTGGGAGAGGTAGAGGACAGCCGGTAAAGGTACGGCGCTGTGTACTTGTATCACCATTTAGTTTTATAAACCATGCCATATTGTTTTCTTACACTTTCTAGTTAAATGGCCTTATATCTTTACCAAGAAAGAAATTCTTCATAACATATGCTCGTCTTTTACCAAAGGCAAATTTCCAAATGCATGAACAACATAAAACAATGCATGCAACACGACATTAAACATAAAACATTAGTAAAAGTTACGGCTATGCATATCACTTGGGATTTAAACTGATTCAAATGAATTTTGTGTAGCTGATCGTTTACGCAATATTTAAGAAGTCGCCTGTGTCCAATACAAATTGCTCTATCACTATAAAACAATAATAGGTAAAGCTTGTATTGTTCTCTTAACAAATAATATATATTTTATTCAGACACCAACCGTTGTTCTTCTTGACCCTCAAAAGAATATGGTTGCTTTCGGGGATCAGGCGAACGCAACATATCAGCAACTGGCGAAAACCAAACAAAACTCTAGTTGGTACCTGTTTGAACGTTTTAAAATGGTTCTTTTAGACAGGAATAAGGTAGGTTTTTTGATAAAAAAAATGTTAATCATTTTTAAATGAAATACTATACCATTAGAATGTACAAAAGTAATTAACGGATATTATTGTACATACTTCGTACGTGAGCGCAATACTTACCATTTAAAACACATGTTAAGATAAAAAGGAAACATGTCTTCACAACTACCGTTTGGTTAATAAGTCTTTAAGTTATTTTTTGTTTTTTGTTTTACTCCACCGAAGCCACTAGACAAAAACCTCATGATCGAAGACATACTTGGGCAGAAAATGAGAGCCATGGACATTTTTAGTCTAGCAATCAAGTTCATAAAATCGGAAGTTATGACGACTCTAACGGACAAAGAACGCATGAAAGGCATTGGCATAAAGGACAAAGTGCATTGGGTGCTCACAGTTCCGGCAATTTGGAATGATCTTTCGAAGAAATTCATGCGAGAAAGTGCAACACAAGTAAGATATTGTTTCAAACGCTATAACAATCATTATTCGAAAGGGAAAGTTAATTTTACAAACGATATTATTATATCTAATCAGACTATTTGATGTTAACATTCAATTTAACAAATGCAGGCAGGCATTCCGGACGAAATGCTGACTCTAGCACTGGAACCAGAAGCTGCATCTTTGTTCTGTAAAGAACAACTTGGATTAAGAACACTGCCAATCGGTCATCGCTACATGGTCTTAGATCTTGGAGGTTCTATTTGTTATGTTTTATGCTCGATGCTATTATACATACATCGTTTCAAATATATACTTGAGTTCATACAAATATATACTAAAGTGCATGAGAATAAATATAACTAAGCCTTTCGTAATTATTACAGGTGGCACTGCCGACATTACCGTCCATGAGGTTAATCCAGATGGCACATTGACGGAGATACACCAACCAACCGGTGGAGACTTCGGTGGAACAAACGTGGACAATAAGTTTGTTCGAACTCTTGTTCAAATATTTGGCGCTCCGCTCTTCCAGAAATTTAAGAAGAATTACATGGATGAATACATTGATTTCATGCAGACTTTTGAAACGAAGAAACGGAACTTCGACGGTTTCACACGAATTACGATAAAATTCCCTTTTCAACTTACAGACATGTATAGAAGAGACATAGGTCAAACGGTTGAAACAGCATTACAACAAACACTATTTGCGAAGTCAATTGAGTTCAGAGGGGATAAATTAATGATATCCGTGGAATTGGCAAAGTCGTTTTTTGATGACGCGATTGACAAAATCAATAAATCCGTAGGGAATTTGTTAAAGGAAGTGAAACCAATCCACAACATTTTAATGGTCGGCGGATTTTCTGAGTCGAAATACTTGCAGACAATAATGAGGAACAAATTTGGCAAAATGGTCATTATTCCACATGAACCATCATCTGCAGTATTGCATGGGGCCGTCATGTACGGTCACGATCCACTAGCCATAACTGCGAGGGTTTGCAAATATACTTATGGAATTGCTCGATTAATGAGATTTAAACCGCATCATCCAATTAACAAAAAGATACAAATTGACGGTATTGACTATTGTGATGGTATGTTCAATAAACATATTGAAATCGGAACTAAAATGAGCGTGGCGGATGCAGAAAAGGTGGAGGCTCATGAATATTTTCCGACAATTTCTAACTTGAGACAAGCTGTCCTAGAAGTCTACGCGAGTCCCAAAAAGAATCCACAATATGTAGACGAGGATGGTTGTCAACTTGTAGGGCTAATAAAGGTGGACATCGATCCGCAGGGGGACATATACTCGAAAATCCTCGTGAAGTTGATGTTTGGTGGTACTGAGCTGAACATTCAGGTTACAGATGTAAAGCAAAACATTGTCACAAACGCAAGTGTTGATTTTCTAGGATAGAGGTTACAGGAATATGAAAGTGATACTGTCATAACACTTCGAATCTTTTGTTATGTTTTCGATATCGTTATTATCTTAATAACGCATTAAACAAACAAAAAACGAATGTATTAGATGTAGAACAAATTCTGTGATTGTAAACATAAAGTCAATATGGCACATGTGTGTAGCGTTGGTATTGGATTAATCACAGTAATCGTATATACATATTTTAAATAGTTGAATAGGCAACCATCTTTGTTGAGTGGTTTTACATTTCACCAAACGTTTTAAAGGGGATTCGCACTGCTACGCGATAAATAATAATCATCATCATCAATCCCTTGACCGGTTTGGCCGTTAGGGGAAATGAGGGACGACGATATAGACATTCTCCTAAAGTCAGGCCTGTTGTGTGCTGCTGAAAGTAGTTCCTCCATGGGAAGGGATGTCAACTCTTTTACATTTTCCATCCAGCTTTTACTCTGACGCACTCGACGTCTGCCTCCCTCTAGCATTCCCTGGAGAACAGTCTTGCAAAGAGAGTCGTGCCTGGTGACGTGTCCAAACCAAGCCAGCTTTCGTCGTTTGACGGTCGCCAGTAGAAGCTGTTTTGGGCCAACAAGTTGTGCAGTCATGTTCCGGACCTACTCGTTGGTTTTTTGCTCCGTGTAGGAGATGCGGAGCAGTTTGCGCAGACATTCTTAGTCAAATGCCTGAATACTGAGCTGTGTCCGCGTGAAGCGTCCAGGTCTCGCAGCCGTAGAGTAGGATGGAGACTACGAGGGACTTTTAAAGCCTATACTTGACGGATAAGCTGATGGAGCTGCTCGTCCACAACCTGCTCAGTCTGGCCATTGCTGCGGTCGCCATTGTAATTCTTATTCGGACCTCAGCGGTACTGGTACCATCCTTGGACATGGTTGCGCACAAGTACTTGAAGCTGGTCACTTCTTCTAGCTTCTCGCAGTTCATGGTGAAGTCTGCACTGGTGTTGGTCGTGCTGTTCACCATGATCTTCGACTTTTCCGTGCTGACCTCCATCTCCCGTATGCTCCTGCTCTTTCATAGAGTCTGTTGGTGAGATCTTGAAGTTCACTGCTTGTGCCACCCATGAGGTCAATGTCTTCAGCGAATCTCAAGTTGAAGATGGGTCTTCCACCGATGGAGATAGAGGTGTGGTGGTCATGGAGAGTCTCCTGCATAATTTTCTCAAACAAAATGTTGAACAGGACAGGAGAGAGCAGACATCCCTGACGGACGCCCACTGATGTCCTGAAGAAGTCCCCATTCTGTCCGTTGAGAAGTACTGCGCTGCTGGCGTTTCCGTTGAGTTCTTGAATGACTTTCACCAGCCCTTCGTCAATTTTTAATCCTCTAATTACATGCCAAAGACCACCATGCCACACGCGGTCGAAAGCTTTTTTAAGTCAATGAAGTTGTGGAAGAGCTCACGTTGGTGTTGCAGGTGTTTCTCATAATACTACAGGGCAAATAAGACCTCTGCACGGAGCTGAGCGTTTATGATATATTAAAATATGTACTTCATCGTAAATATGTTGTATTTTATATTATTTCTCACGTACATTTATCTATCTTACAACTAGTATACTTTAATATATAATATTGATTCGTATTACACTCATTTTTGTTATTATATTTAAAGGGATCTTACAAGTCTGTAGTTGGCTTAATATGAATTGTGTACATGTAGTTTGTGCATCATTATCCATGCCGTCCGATGCTATAAATCATAATAGTAATGTATTGAAACAAAAACTGTGTTTTTACAACAAATAAAGTTTGTATTAAACGGTGATTTATTTCACGATTCACATATCCTTTAAAGCGGGACTGTACGATTTTTACATGTGTTAAATTTTAATATATTGATTAAATTATGTTACGATGANTAGCAACTTGATATTTGGCATGCATGTGTATCTCATGGAGCTGCACATTTTGAGTGGTATTAGGTCAAGGTCAAGGTCATCCTTCATGGTCAAAGGTAAAAAAAATAAATGGGGGGAGGGGTTTCATGTGTATCTCATCGACCTGCACATGTTGAGTGGTGAAAAGGTCAAGGTCAATGATGACCTTCAAGGTCAAAGGTCAAAAAAACAAAATCCAAGCACCCACAGCCAAGTGTTGGCACCCGCTATGCGCTGCTCTTGTTTTATATCTACTTTGCACTTCATGCACTTATTTACTTATCTTGAATTTAAAAGTCTGGATTGAGGCATTTGTAAATGGTTTTAAAGACGACACTTGCGGTCTAAAATGGATTTTTGTAAAGAAAAGACTTCCTTAAAATGAAAAAAAAAACATGAAAGCGCATAGTGTTGTCCCTGATTAGCCTGTGTGGACTGCACAGTCATATCTTGGACAAAACTTTATGTACATGCATTAAGCCCCATTTTCCCAGAGGGATGCTCATATGGCTTTGTTGTTCTGCTGCAGACATTCTTTGAGGAGACCAGTATGGACTCGACCCAGTTCCAGGAGAGCGTGTTCTACCTGCGCACGTACGGTACCTACCTGGCCCTCGTAGACTTCCACCGGCGCCATGGTTACTTCATGAAGGCCGTGCAGTACATACTGGACCATGTGAGGATGATTTAACGATTATTATTCCGTTACCACTCGCATTTGTAGTCCCTTAGAAAAGAAAATCAATATAAATTAAAGACCTTTCTAAATAGTCAAGTTTAAAAGGCTTTGTTTCCTACCCTACAAATACTGATGGGCAGCTAACAGCATAAAATCTGAACAGACTGCGAGTAAGTCGCAGGCTGTTCTGGTTTAATGCTGGTTGCATATAGCAATTTACACTTTCCTTCTTAGCAGTAAAGGATTAAATACAAGTTATAACTGTTTTTAAATATTTCAAGCTTCGTGCAGTTTTTAAACATTCTGAAAATGAACTGACTAACCCAAACTAAAAAAAATGTGTCTTTATATGTGCCTGCTAATTTTCTAATTCTTTATGTAAGATCTATCTACCCTGTTATCTGCCCATGTGGTATGTCAGTTATTTATACAATTTATTGTATGCTGGTGTTGTATGTAAGATATTTCCACACTGTATTGTCTGCTTATGTGTGTATTTATTGTCCCCTACCAGTTTCACCGGAGGGGACTTACATGTATGGTTTGCACTCTGTGTGTCAGTCTGTCAGGCTGTCACACTTTTCTGGATCATGTGATAACTTCAAAAGTTCTTCATATTTTTTCATATTAATTGAAACATGGATAGATGGCAATATGGAGACTATGTACGTCATTTTATTTTGTTCCTACGTCAAGAATTCTGGTTGCTATGGCAACAAATAGACTAGAAATATTGCTGAAAATGGTGGATCCTGCGATAACTTAAAAAGTTCTTCATATTTTTTCATGAAACTGGAAACATGGACAGTTGGCAATATGGAGATTATGCATGTCATTTCATTTTGTTCCTACGTTACAAATTCTGGTTGCTATGGCAACAAATAGACTAGAAATATTGCTGAAAATGGTGGAGTTTCACCGGTAGGGGACCATATTGCTTGGCAATAGTCTTGTTGGTATTTATTTTCATACCATGTCTTCTGCTGGCATCTCTTTATAAGGGCAGTGTGGCCGTGTTTATATATGAGCCTCAGTATGTGAAAACTGGGCTTAATGCATGTGCGTTAAATGTCATCCCAGATTAGCCTGTGCACAGGCTAATAAGCGACAACACTTTCCACTTTAAGGATTTTTGTTTGTTTAAAGGAAATCTCTTCTTAACAAAAATCCAGTTTAGGCAGAAAGTGTCGTCCCTTAATAGCCTGTGTGGACTGCACAGGCTAATCTAGGACGTCACTTTACACACATGCATTAAGCCCAGTTTTCCCAGAACGTGGCTCATATTATGTCACACGCAATGTAGTTTGTATGGATCTGTCAAGTATATAACATTACTAGTATATAACAGTTAACTAGTATATAACAGTTAACTAGTATATAACAGTTAACTAGTATATAACAGTTAAATTATAAATTGAAGTAAACTTTTCTCACCCTGTCAACTGCCCATGTCTTTACAGAAGTGCAGTGTGGAGGTGTACATCGAGGGCCTGCTGCGCCCGTCTATCGAGTGTGGGGAGCTGGGACGCCTCAAGGACCAGATGTTGCTGGTGGACCCCTCCCTGGAGCGCTGGAACCCCTTCCTCACCGCCGCCTGCCGACACCTCGTGAAGAACAAGCTGCACCACCTGCTGCATGACTTCCAGATCTTCATGAAGGTAACAACTCACAGGGCTTGATTTGTTACCATTGCAGCAGTGTTCATGGAAAGCTGGGCTTAATGCATGTGTGCCTAATGTGTTGTTCCAGATTAGCCTGTGCAGTCAGCACAGGCTAATCACGGGCGACACTTTTTGCCTTAACTGGATTTTCTCTAAGAAGAGACTTCCTTCAAATTAAAAATACCATAAATGCAAAAAGTGTTGTCCCTGATTAGCCTGTGCGAACTGCACAGGCTTATCTGAGACAACACTTTGCACATGTATAAAGTTCAGTTTTATCAGAACGCAGCTCCTATTTTTAGAGAGTAGAAGACTTGTAAGATAAGACTTGTAAGATAAGACTTGTAAGATAAGACTTGTAAGATGAGCAGAAAGGAACATACAAAGGATATGTGGTTTGTCAAAATTGCATGTGATACTAAACCCATTTTCCTTGATAGATTATGGCTCGTCACTCCAGATTACTTCAAAGGGAAAAAAAATGGCCGACATTAAAAATGATTTTTGCAAATCTTGTTTCAGGATTTCATCCGAGCTGGCATCACGTGCTTCACATATTTCTACCAAGAAGGAGCGCAGAGTTACAAGGACTTGGCTCGCAGGATAACCTTCCTGTTCACTGCACAGCAACACATGCAGGTGGAGATCCACTCTGATAGATTGCGCGCTCTGGGAAAATAGGGCTGAATGCATGTTCTAAAGTGTCGTCCAGGATAAACCTGTGTAGTCCGCACATGTTAATCAGGGACAACACTTTCCACTTTAATTTAACATTTTTGTTTAAAGGAAGTCTCTTCTAAATGAAAATTTAGTCTAGATTGTCCGTTATCAGCCTGTGTGGACTACACAGGCTAATCCGGGACAACACTTTAAGCATTAAGCCCTGTTTTCCCAGAGTGTGGCTTATACTATTACGTTACATTATTTATAACACTGATGGATATTACATTACAAATGTTGGAAGCATAAATTGTGCAGTTATTTCAAATCAAATAAGGTGATGGTGGAATACTGCATATGGAGTTATCAAGCTAAGATTAATACATTCAAATCTCAATAAATTTTATATCTAAAGTCAGCAGATCACTGTTAATATTTGTATATTCATAAAAGTTCAATAAATTAAAAATTGAGGACTGCACAGGCTAATCTATGACGACACTTTACGCACATGCATTTAACCTCTTTCGTTAGAGAGAGGCTCACTTGTTTAATGAATTCTCACACATTCAAGTCTTTTTGTGTTACCTAACATGTTTTATAAATTCAAACTCATTCACTTCTGTGTTGTGTCCCCTGTCTCAGGCCTACCTGGAGCCAGCCCACTGGGGGAACGTCCAACACCCGCTGTCAGTCAAACAGAGACAGGAGGAGGTCAGGGATGAGAGCACAGCGGTCAGACTTGTCAAGGGGCCGGAGGAAGTGTCCAGGTATGTAACAGGGGCTATCAGTGTGAATGCTAGTCTGATGAGTAGATTCTTAAAGATTTGAACTCTTCAGACTTTGCAAAAACGTTGTTTCCAATGACATAAATGTCTACCAATAATGTCTACCAATAATGTGTTGATGAAGTTGGACTCTCTTTTTTTATAAGTTAATTTATTGACATACTTTCTTAATATTTTATAATTTAGAAGTGTTATTATAAATAAGTCTATTGATTTCTTTTAAAATTCCATGGAAATTATACATTGATGGTTAAACATGCAAAAGTTCTATTTTCTTAACATTCCTCCGTCAGTTTCTTGCTCATTCCATGCTCTGTACACACCATGCGGCTGATGATGCGCTACAAAGTTTGTATTCAACAATCAAATATTAAAGCCCATGCTTTCCATGAGGAAGAATGACGTCATATTTTACATCGGATTCAATTTGTGCATTCTTTCTTGAACAATAAAACTTGGCAGTGCTTTTCGGATTACAAATTTAATTATACGCATTTGAAAATACTTACATGGAATAATGTTTTGTGTTATACCAATGTATAACGTATGGATATAACAAATAATTAAATAAGGTAGGTATATAGCGTGTTTTGAGATTGTCAAAATATGCTAATGCATACATATACATGCATGATTGACCTCACAAGTTATATCGCGCGCCCGATATATCGCGGTCACGATCTTTGAACCCCATCAATCGCGATGTATTGGAGCTGTTGTGTATTTATTATATTATTTTTTGTGGTTTATAGAGAAATATCAGTGAAATAAAACTGATATTTCACTGTTTCAAACGTTTTTTTTTACCAAATTACGTCATTATTCCGGCGAAATTATTCAGTTAACTCTTTGACAATGTAAATAAACGGTGAAAAAAGGCATAAAATAAAAATGTGTTGGATTCAGTGGAATATCGATTTTAATCATTCGTGATCATAGAAAACATATATTATAATTTTCTATGATCACTCATGAAATAAAATGGATATTTCACCGATTCCAACAAATATCGTCTATTTAAATCATGACAGTGATATCACTGGTAACAGGAGGTTGGGGAAAAACAGAATGTGCTGACATGAATACAGAATGTGCTGACATGAATACAGAATGTGCTGACATGAATACAGAATGTGCTGTCATGAATACAGAATGTGCTGACATGAATACAGAATGTGCTGACATGAATACAGAATGTGCTGACATGAATACATGTTTTCTGAACAACCACCCACCATATAACAACCACCTTTACTTTTAACTCCCAAATGTTGCATAACTGCTTTTCATAACAACTCTTTTGCTGAAATGCTAATATACAACAACAATTATATACAACAACCTACCATATTAGGACTACTGGTACTTTCTACAACCAAATGTTGCATTACTGCTTTTCATAACTGCTTCAATGATGTGTAACATATACGATGTTTCCACATTCAGGTACATGAAGACGATCGCCCTGCAGATTGAAATTACCAAGTACCTGCAGGCCAGTTTCTCCGGGCCCACCGGCGAGGCCCTCGCTACTCGGGCAGCCGGCCTCTCCAAGTTACCCACGCTGTTCGCGGGTCAGCCAGTGAGGAACGACCTTGTCATCATGGTAGATGTGGGCTGGGAAATATGTCATCTGTGGGAATTCCATCCATATATGAGCCTTCTTTTGGAAAATGGGGCTTAATGCATGTGCGTTAAGTATTGTCCCAGATGAGCCTGTGCAGTCAATATAGGCTAATCAGGGACGTCACTTTCTGCCTAGACCAGATTTTCATTTAGAAGTGACTTCTTAGAAACGAAACATTCCATAAAAGCGGAAAATGTCGTCCCTGATTAGTCTGAGCGTACTGCACAAGCTAATCTGGGATGACACTCTGCACATGGATAAGCCCCTTTGTCCCTGAGAGCGGTTCATACAGTTACTGATTACCCATTTACCTTATTGTTTAAGTATCAGCATCTATTAGCAATTTCCTTAATTGTTTAAGCTTAATTTTAATAACAGAGGAATGAGCCATTTTTTATTACATCTCAGTGTTGTACAAATCTGTTATCATGTGTGTGTGCAGGCTTTTACTGTCAGGTAATCATGTTTTTCTAAATAAAAGTTTGTTTCACATGCTATGCAGGGGTGTAATACTTTACAGGCCTGTACCCATAAATGCACTTATGAACTTTTCAGGGTCAATGTGAAAGTGAACAGTTTGGGTTGGGAAGAGTTTTCTCCTGCCCTGTATGTATTTATCTTTAATAACACCATGGTAATAAAGTGACAGGGCTTACTGTGCCGTTCGCCAAATTAGCCAATCGCTACGAATTGACCATTTTTGCTTAAGAAAATTATATTTGGCTACAACTTTTCCTTAATAAATAGTAAAATACCCATAAAATAACCAAAATAAGAAGAACTTTGCCAAAGGGAGTCAAATTTGGCTAAAGAAATTTTTTAGCTAGGGGAAGCCATGAAATATATGCAGACCAGAACGTAGTTCTTCTGACAGAGTCTGTTCAGTTTCAATATTTCTTTCAGGTCCTATTGTGTGGTGATAACCTGGAGACATCCTTTACCCTGGCACTCAGGATCATAAAGGTCAGCTAACTACATATACATGTATATGGTCACTTGAAAGCAGAAACGCCCTATCAGCATGTATGCAAAAAGTGTGATAGGTTTTTAGCATTTATAGGGAAATGTACAGATGTCTTAGTGGTCATTTGTAAATGACACCTGTCACAGACACTTCATTTTTGTATACCTTTCTAAATTTGTTGCAATTTTGATCATGAATGTGTAAATTTATGTGGAAAATTTCAAAAGTAATTTAATACATTTTACAGAACAAGCACAGTGAAAATAACAGTTAATTTATTAACTCTAATTTCCGAATTTAACCCTTTGAGCGCTGGAACCGAATTTTAAAGGCCTTTGCAAACAGTTTGGATCCAGATGAGACGCCACAAAACGTGGCGTCTCATCAGGATCCAAACTGTTTGCTATTCTGAAAGTATTCTTTGAAAAAAAATCGAAGAAAATGCTAATTTTAGAAATTCAGCAGACAACATTTTAGCAGACGACAAATTTCCCAGCATGCAAAGGGTTAAAATCAAATTATGTAAGTAGTGTGGTGTAGAAATATCCGATGCTTACAATGAGAATCAATATTATTATTTAGGGTTGGTATTAATTTTGAGCACATGAGGCCCATGTCTTTATTGTCTTAGTTTGTTTCGTCAACATCTGGAAAGAAATAAAATGATATAATTTGTTTTCTGTCTTGCCTAGGAATACAAGCTAGGTGCTGTTGGGATATTTACACACGTTGCTAGGGAGATGGCCAAGCTGCGTTTCTATAACAACCTGCGTGAGTTGCTAGGCCTCGTGGAGAAGACAGAGTACAGCTCTGATGATGTCATGGATGAGATACTGGGGGCATGTCTTATCGTCGTGGCAGATATACCCGAGGAGGTGTGTGTAAAGTCCTGCTTGATGCAGCGAGCTTTGACCCATTTGAATACTGTCTGTAGAATATTACATGGACCTTTTACAGCTTTTGCTTGAATGTGTAAACAATTTTTTGAGCTACAGTTGATGACCGCTATTTCGAACATAGTTTATTTAAATAAATTGCTATTTGGCACTTTTTTCCGGTCGCAATGTTTTTTTGATTTTTTAATTTTCTAATTGAAATTCATCTGAATTTCATACTAAATTGTCTTTCCAGACTAAATTATTTACACCTGATCATCTACAGATAGTGTTTGTATGATTACCATTGTTTTTTATGCCCCCGAAGGTGGGCATATAGTGATCGCACTGTCCGTCTGTCTGTCCTTCTTTCCGTCACACTCTGCGTTTAAGTTTTGCGTTTAGGTTTTTAAAAATGTGGAAAAAGGGGGCATATAGGTCATCCTATGGTGACAAGCCTTGTTAATCATCTAAATCAGTGCTAATTTGAGCATTGGTTAATAATCAGCTTTAACTGACATGTGATTTTATGTATAAGTAGTGGCTGTTGCTTTTTTGACTCCATAAATATGTAAATTCAAAATCAAATAACTGCCAAGTTTTATAATAGTATTTATTACAATTCATATCAATATCCACAGTATTCACTATTATCTACTTAAGATGGAATATAATCACATGCGTAACATGGAATATAATCTCATACAAAGTACAATATTGAACATCAGTATTTCGAACTTTTCTATTTTGACGGTTCCTACGACTTTGAAATAGTGTTGTTCAACTGTATATTACTCACACATTCTCTATCATCTATCATCATCATCAGCTTAATGCTCTCGTAAATTTTCTATGCAATCAGTTCAGGGCCCATAGTCAGAAAGTGTCTTAGGGAAAATTGAAGGAAATTAATGCAAGTCATTTAGTCTTTGGCTCTTTTGTGTTTAGGCCTTTTTACATTTAAATGTTTTAAACAAGTAAATATTTCTAAAATGATGAATATTTTATTCTATCACAAGCAAACAACATTTGATTTCTTATGGAAATGTGTTATGAAATTTCCCTGAAAGTAAACTTAAGTTTAGATTTCCATATGGAATTTTGATTATACCTGTTCATATCTTTATTAGTACTTAAGATTTTTTATTACAACTTCTCACATGTCTCTGGGTCATGTTAGGTCATGAACCAAGGTCCATAATGCTAATCAGTAAATTTGCAAAATTATTCACATTTTTAATTAGGAAAATCCAGGTTAACGCAGTCAAGTACATATCTCTGGAACTATTACAGACATGTAACAGAATCTTTCTCATGTCTTATGGGTCAAAATAATGCTAGTGGTAGACTGACCAAGACCCATCTCTCTTACAACAGAGTATGAATGTGAGCAGGTATTTAAGAAAAAAGGCCTTAATTTTTGTGCATAAAGTATTGTCCCAGATTAGCTTATGCAGTCCACACAGATGATAATATCAAATGACACTTTCTGTCAAGATTAGATATTTTTTTTAGAAGAGACTTCATTTGAACGAAAACTTCCTTTAAAGCAAAGCAAACTGCACAGGCTCATCTGGGATCATACTTTATGCTCGTGCATTAAGCGCGGTTTTGCCAAAGCATGGCTCATATTCAAGTGTACTGTCCTAATCCATACGTTACCTAGAGATTGTTCCACCAGTTAGTTTTTATGCCCCCGGTAGGGTGGCATATAGCAGTTGAACTGTCAGTCCGTCTGTCCGTCCGTCTGTGTGTCGGTCCGATGACATTTCATGGTCAAGCCAAGCATTTTGGGCATACAATTATCTTAGGTATTTTAAGGTTACCTGTGAATATTCTTCAGTCAATCTTCAGTCAATCTTCAGTCACGGTAGTGGCTTATAATTATTTGCTACTAAAAATAGAGATTTGTTAAAGAACAATTATTTTCAAGGGAAGTAATTCATATTATTATAAATCTCAGATTATATATTTCCTTACCAAGAATTTAAGTTCTTTTCACAATTATTGTACAGATTTTGTATTTTGTTTATTTATAACTTAAATGATTGATTTGTCAAAGTTTTTTTTTATGATATAGCTATCATTTCTTTCCTGTACTAATTTGTGAATGGTAGGTTTCATTACTTACCTGTGGACTTATGTCCATAGATACATGATGAACTGTGGCTATGATCTCTTTGATTAAACCACAGGCCTTNACCCTTACTGATTGTCTGCTGACAGTTTGCTCACAGATACCCTTACTGATTGTCTGCTGACAGTTTGCTCACAGATACCCTTACTGATTGTCTGCTGACAGTTTGCTCACAGATACCCTTACTGATTGTCTGCTGACAGTTTGCTCACAGATACCCTTACTGATTGTCTGCTGACAGTTTGCTCACAGATACCCTTACTGATTGTCTGCTGACAGTTTGCTCACAGATACCCTTACTGATTGTCTGCTGACAGTTTGCTCACAGATACCCTTACTGATTGTCTGCTGACAGTTTGCTCACAGATACCCTTACTGATTGTCTGCTGACAGTTTGCTCACAGATACCCTTACTGATTGTCTGCTGACAGTTTGCTCACAGATACCCTTACTGATTGTCTGCTGACAGTTTGCTCACAGATACCCTTACTGATTGTCTGCTGACAGTTTGCTCACAGATACCCTTACTGATTGTCTGCTGACAGTTTGCTCACAGATACCCTTACTGATTGTCTGCTGACAGTTTGCTCACAGATACCCTTACTGATTGTCTGCTGACAGTTTGCTCACAGATACCCTTACTGATTGTCTGCTGACAGTTTGCTCACAGATACCCTTACTGATTGTCTGCTGACAGTTTGCTCACAGATACCCTTACTGATTGTCTGCTGACAGTTTGCTCACAGATACCCTTACTGATTGTCTGCTGACAGTTTGCTCACAGATACCCTTACTGATTGTCTGCTGACAGTTTGCTCACAGATACCCTTACTGATTGTCTGCTGACAGTTTGCTCACAGATACCCTTACTGATTGTCTGCTGACAGTTTGCTCACAGATACCCTTACTGATTGTCTGCTGACAGTTTGCTCACAGATACCCTTACTGATTGTCTGCTGACAGTTTGCTCACAGATACCCTTACTGATTGTCTGCTGACAGTTTGCTCACAGATACCCTTACTGATTGTCTGCTGACAGTTTGCTCACAGATACCCTTACTGATTGTCTGCTGACAGTTTGCTCACAGATACCCTTACTGATTGTCTGCTGACAGTTTGCTCACAGATACCCTTACTACTTCAGGCCAAGGAGGCTGAGAATATCATCAAAATGCTGAGAAAGGACGCCAACAAGGTCAGCCTCTGTCTAGATGTACACATTGTAATAGATTTTTAGAGTTGGACATGAGGTGTTTTGGTTTAATCATTAATATGTCTGTTTGAAAGATACTGTGAAACCAGTACTATTAATTGTAAACTAATTTTTGTTGATCTTTATGGGTCATTTCAACCACGAAATCTGTTGCAACTGACTAAAGAACATTTAAATCCATGAATTTAAGATAAAACAAAAATGCCAAATTTTATGAATGCACGCATTTCATGTCAACGAAAATAAATGAATCTAATGTAGATAGATTGAGGTGAAAATGTGTGCCACCAGTGACCTCAATTTTCTAAAGCAGTGAATTCTGTAAGTTGCATAATAGTTAATATAAACCATGGTCCGGTCATACAAGAGTTTTGCATTAGCATACCATATATGGAACCATCTTTTTGTAAACTATGCAATAGTTTGTGAAATAGTATTTTTCCATCCACTTTTATGCATAAAGCATGATGTTTTTCAGATAAGAAATATGTCATTCAACAAAATGCACATAGCTCTATTATTTCATAGGAATTTGCACTATGTTGATACTTCTGTTAAAAGTAATGGCCAAAACATGTATAGTATAAAAGTCATGTAAACAATCATAACTGATATGTTTACACAAAATGTTATTTGAATGTAGTTATGACGTATAAGGAGCACTTAAACTGCCTTGCCATATTACCTAGCTTTTGTAGCGATGCAGTAGTGTCTTCCGTTGAACCAGGAGGGCCTGGGTTCAATACCCATTTTCTAGGTGGGTAACATAATGATTGTTGTTGAATGTTTCAGATCAACGCATACATTCTGTGTGGCAAGCTCAAGTCTGCCTACCTACTGGCAGTGAAGGACGGGCGCACGGAGGAAGTGAGAAGAATACTACGGGCCGCTAAGAGTATGAACCAGCCTCAAGTGGTCAACATCTGTAACAAGTGGCTGGAGCAGAACAGTTCTTGACCGATTGTGTACTAACAATAACGCATTCTAGGTCGCCGTAGGGTAGTGGATATGGTGTCCCTAGCGACCGGGAGGTTACAGGTTCGATCCCCACTGGGGGAGCGTTCTGTAGATCTTCCAAAAAGATACCAAGTGCTGGTTCTACCCTGAAAATGGACTCAAGAGCTTTTCAATAAGCCTGAGATTCTCGATGCAATCGAGCAATAATAAACAGGTTTAAATTAATAATGAATTCTATGAGATACCAAGATCATCAGTCATCAGTGGCAAACATCTGTAGCAAGCGGAAAGAACTTGGTTTGACATGCAGTACATTTTAGTTTTTTTCATATGGAGATTCAGTACAAGTGCAATATATTAATAGTGTGCACATGTAGTTTAAATGTATTTCTCCATGGGCATAGTTGATTAAGCGTTCATCTAGTAGCGGGAGATGAAAGGCATTATTCTAGTGTGTGTGTGTAATTCAGAGTTTATTTACAAGTCGTCTCTGAGTCTTCACGGCTACATTATGTGCAGACCCGAAAAGCATTATTCTCACATTGGGCCTGGTGTGATATAGCCATCACATGGGCATTTTGTTATGTAGTCGATGGCCGACCCAGCAGCGTGGTAACTTAAAGATACAGTTAGTCTTTCTGTTAAACACTCAGTCTGTAGGGTAGAAATGAGGTTTTGTCATGTCATACTATTTGTATATAATTGTCGAAATATGCAAGCTTACTAACATATTTTATGTTAAATTACAAATACAATTTATTTTACAAAGGTGTAAAGAACAACACTCATGTACAAACTTCAATACATTTGTGTAATATTGTGCCAAAAAACGAGGGGATTCTGGTATTTTGCGTATGTTTATATAGACCGGACGGATTTTCCTTTTTATTGAGGATTCGGGTTTAGAGAGGATCCTGAATTGAGGGTTTCCAAAGTGTTTATCATGAAGAAAAATGTGGGCTTTTTTCACTTCATCAATAGTATTCTTTCTAAGATCCTTTTCTCACATATCATGTACAATAAAATGTTGCTACGGTAGACGAATGGTAGACCTGCAGGTGCACCAGACTGGTGCTGCATGACTGCATATGAGTTGCGCTCTGAGAAAAAACGGGGCTTAATGCATGAGGGTTAAATGTCATCACAGATAAGCCTGTGCATTCCGCATAGGCTAATCTGGGACGACACTTTACGTCTCGTCTGGATTTTCGTTTAGAAGACACCTGGTTAAAACGGGAAAAAACAACAAGAACAGCGTGTTTTCCAGAGCGAGGTACATATTCTGTTGATATTAGAAATATTCACTGCCTGTACATCACTGTATCTGAATAGACAAGTGCTACCTCGGGGTGTCTATTAACATTTCTGTGCTATGTTTAGTTACTGGTGCGTTTATTGAACTTTTTGTGCTAAATTTGCAAATTTGGTGCTGATTTTTGTCTTGTCTTTTTCTAAGTGTAATTCACTGAACAAATTATGCAAATTGAACGTTAAACTATGCTCCCAAAATAGATTGGCAATATATGCGAAGCTGCGCCACCCAATCAGATCCACAGTATACATTTATAATATTTATTGCGTTTTGACATTTGACTTTGGCATATGTTCCCAAAATATGCCAGCAAACGCATATTGAACCATATTTGATTTGAGTGAATGTTTGGGCTGCTACTTTAAAACAATCATTAAAATACCCTCCAAATTTGGAGGATTTAGGCACTGTACCAGCAAGATAAATTTAGAAAATTAATGTTTCTATCACTGTACGTTTGTTATTGCTGCACGTTTGTTATTGCAAATAGTATTTGTTATTATATAATTTGGTACATGTACTTCGTTAAATTTTATATGATTTGCACGGGTGAATGTTAAAGGATATTTATAAAAAAAAGTATTAACAATTGTTGCCTTGTTTGTACAATCTGAACTATACTCAAAATAAATGTATGAAAGCCTTTTGAAATTAAACTTAATTAAAACTGCATCAATTTTAAGCTTTTTGTATATAGCAGTATAAGATCAGAAGTTATTATCATATTTTAATGGTTTACCTTTTCGTATTATTTTGTTCGTTTATCAAGGTTGGATAGCACAGGCGTTGTGCAATATTTACATAAACTTGTTTATATATGTATTGAGTAAAAGTACTGGCAAGTTAATTCTACATAATCGACATATCCTCTAAACAAAAACGGCTTGGTTATTTTAACAACTGTGATGTTATTTATTGAGCAAGCTGCAACATGACCATGTTGGACCTTTGACCTCTTAAGTTTGACCTTCAACTTTAAGAAAGCGACGTATGTATATCGCGTGTTATGCCTGATTAATGTGTCGTGTTCTGAGAAAACTGGGCATAATGCAGTCCGCACAGGCTAATCAGGGACGACACTTTCCGCTTAAATTGGATTTTCGCTAAGAAGAGACTTCATTTAAACGAAAAATGTCATAAAAGCGGAAATTGTCGTCCCTGATTAGCCTGTGCGGACTTCACAGGCTAATCTGGGATGGCAATTTACGCACAAGCATTATGCCCAGTTTTCTCAGAACGCTAAAAATAAAAAAATAAAATTCTTTAAACTTTCTAATACCATAATAAAGTTCAACCTGAAATTGAATTTAACACAAATAAATACACAGTTTATCATGAAATGCCCTTTATTTATGATTAAAGCAACATTTTAACCTGTATATATTCACACGCCGAACATGTATTTTTAGTTCTTAGTCTATTAACCCATTTATGCCTAGCGTCTAGAAAAAATGGCCTTGGCAAACAGCGTAGACGCAGATGAGACGCCTCATGATGCGGCGTCTCATCAGGGTCTGCGCTGTTTGCTTAAAGGAATTTCTGTAAGAAATATTCTAAATATAGAAATAAATATACTAGACATCCCTTATTTTGGAAACAAATTGATCCAATTTAGAAGGATGGGAGAGTCCACTAGGCATCAATGGGTTAATTCTTAAGTCTGTGAATGATTTGGTGAATATGGGTCCTGATCTACTTACCTGCCGACTAGCATCGTTGGTAGAGTTCACAAACCCGAGGGTCGCAGTTTCGATTCCAGGACTGGGAACACATGACTTGTTTAGGTGTTGAAAATTATATTATTTCTACAACCATTCTCTGATTCAAGTAATCAGACAGCCAGTTACTGATATAAGTATCTGCACTCAGTACTTGTAAACAAGTTTGCCCAGGAACAGAGTGGGTAGGTTAACTAACCATCGTGATATGACTGAAATACTGATAAAAACGGAGAAAGTCCAAATAAAAAAGTCATGGTTTCTGATTTGTGACTTTACATGCATGTGATGGCAGAGTGATCAGGCGGTTCGTTTGTTGTGATTCTGAACGGATGCATGTATTGCACGTGCCTTTTGAATCGCTGATCTAATAGACGATCGACAAACCCGAAATATTGCATATATGTATACGGAATACTGTTAGGGCCATCGTGGTTACACATTAAAATCCAGAGGGCGACAATGAGAGAATACGATGGCGAGAGTGCGAGAATACGATGACGAGAGTGTGAGAATACGATGACGAGAATGCGAGAACGCGAGAGTACGATGACGAGAGTGCGAGAACACGATGACGAGAGTGCGAGAAAACGATGACGAGAGTGCGAGAACGCGATGGCGAGAACACGAGAGTACGATGACGAGAGTGCGAGAATACGATGACGAGAGTGCGAGATTTCGATGACGAGAGTGCGAGAACGCGATTGCGAGAGTGCGAGCATACGCTGACGAGAGTGCGAGAATACGATTACGAGAGTGCGAGAATACGATGACGAAAGTGCGACAATACGATGGCGACAGTACGATATGACTATCGCATTGTCGCCATCGTACTATCGCGTTGTCGTACTCTCGTCATCGTATTCTCGCACTCTCGTCATCGTACTCTCGCGTTCTCGCATTCTCGCCCTCTGGATTTTAATGTGTAACCACGATGGCCCTAACGATATATGTACGACTAACATTATCAAATGATCTACTCCATATTCAAACCTTAATACAGTATAAACGTTTTTTTTGTAATTTTTTTATCAAATTTCTACAGAGAGGAGTATTATGAGAAAGAAATCTGTTGTCTTCGCTCGGTGCCATTGGCTAGTGCAACACGATGATACCAGACTAAGTTTACTTATATTGAGCTTTTATATACTAGTACATGTAGTCTTTGCAAATACATTTAGATTCCTTCTAGCGACTTCTGCTACATTATAATAGTAAACGTATGTTCACCGGGACGTAACATATTTCGACAATAACGTAAAATTTAATGTGATAAAGTGGAAACAGATATTTATTTAAAAAAATGTGGATACACGAATACACGCAGTCCCAAGCGTGTAGAGCTCACAACAGTTCTTTATTCTTTCTAACGGTTTACATAACAGCAAAATTATTAATTTAATGATAACAAATATTTACAACAAGAAAGTTAAGTCTTCAAAAAACAACAGTGGTTTATACACCCGCTGATATCAGTGGAACGCACATGCTTTGACTTAACGCTACCAGAGAAAACTGAGTTAATAATGTATTGACAATTAAAGGCGCGTGTCGCTAATTCATTTATTTGCGAAGGCGCTTATTAATCGTTTGCATAATAAAGCTAATCATATAAATGCAGTTTAAAAGTTATTTTTATATAAACTTAATACGCTTTCTTTTTTCTATAAAACACATATCAAAAAGCAATGTCCAATGACAAATAATTTTTAGTATGTGTGATTAATGTATAAGTATTGCTCATGCTTTTAAAATCGTATACACATAGTTTTTGTTATAATACAGTTGTACATGTCATGCATACATTAAAAATAGCAACACGTACCTTTTTAAACATTTATTAAATATAATTATACTTATTATATATAACACCGTTGAAATTAACTAAATACATATATCTACTAATTTAAACATTGTTATTAAAGCTTTATATGAAACTCATATTTAGAAGACATCGTTTAATTTCAAATTTATTCACCATAAGTCAATACAAAATTATCACTTGTTCGACAGAATTTCGCCCTTAATTAAACTGCAGATAGCGGACGCAATAAAATATTTCTACTCAATTGTCCATCTATCTTTCTTCCATTAAGGTCGAACCCCTTCTGAGCACATAGACCTGTCGCGCGTCAACCGACAAGAGTGTTAGTAAGTCTGAAATAAAAGGATATAAAAGAGAGAATAAGAGTGTGTCTCGGTCAGCAGCTGGAGCGTGCTCGTCGCGACCGAGGCGAGAGTCGCCCGCAGAAGATCTTCTCACCTGTACATATTTCCTTATAGAGGGGAACCTCTGCGGGTGGCTCTGCTAATCCAGCTGAGTCCGTCACCCTCGAGCCGGACGTCTTCTCTACTCTGCTAAACTTCGCTGTCTGCCTGAACATGATGACGGTTGTCCCCAGGCGGAATTTTTGTCCGTAGGGAATCATTAACCTGGTCTAGGAGTTTGTCCAGGGTCGAGTTCAGGAGTGGAACGGGGTTCGCTGTCCTTTAGAACGTAATGATCGGGAGTTTACCAAACCTAGTATTGTTTACGAAGATGTATGGAAGAGCTGGTCACCACCATACTTCGCCCTTGTAGCGGGAAGGGGACAGCGGGACAGCGGGTTAACCAGAGTAGAAGACGGACGGGGCGGACCTGGAGAAATCCAGGACATCGACGGGTGGCCTTAAAGAGGGGACCCGGGGCGGCGGTACTCAGTGTGCTCAACGCACTGGGGAAACCGTCTCGGGCATGAAGACGACAGCCGATGACGACTAGAGTGGCCATAAAGGCAGAGCGGTGAGCATGCACTCCCTTGGCGGAGGCGTTCAGACAGTATTGTCTTGAAATTGTCTAATTGTTTATTTTTTTTACCAGTGCACATTAAGGTCTCATTGGCCACCGTGCACTGGTCTATTTGGATCTAAATTATATCTTTGGCGAAAACCCGGGAAGCCGGGGTAAATTTGACCTACTTTGGCTCAAAATTAATCTTTTTCCCCTGAAAGGTCACAGGGGCAGGTGTATACATGGAGCAGTTGTGAAGACGCTGGAGCACCTGTAAATAAATCTCATATTAAAAAAAAAGAAAAAAGAGTGTGTTAGTTATTAAAAACAGGTTAAAAACAGATCAGGTATTCTTATGGGGAGGTATGTTCCACCCGGCTAACAGCCAGACTGAACTCAGGTCCAGGTAGGTTAACAATGTCAGGAGGTAGAGCATTCCAGTGGATGATTGTTCTGGGAAAGAAGGAAAACTTATGATTATCGGTTGTAGTTTGGATGTTCTGGAATACTTTTGTATGGGAGGTTCTTGATGGTGTAGTGATTAGTTTGAGGTAGTCAGGTATAGGAATGGCTACCTGGCTATGCAGGATGTTGTGAAACATAACCAGGCGCTGGTCAATACGGCGGAGGTCAAGGCGTCGCCAGTTTAATGAAGTAAGCATGTCTGTGACACTGGACAGCCTACTGAAATCATGTTTGGCCCATATATTGTCTATATAAAGTCAGATGCGTGCACTATAAAAGTTATTTTATACATGTTTGTATTTAAGAAAAGCACATTCAGCTTATTAAAAGCTTTCATTTTGTTCTGTTAACTGTTTTACAAAAATAAAAAAATAAACAGTTTATGTTGTAAAACCAAAATGAACACGAAAAACAACAACTCTACTTTTTCAATAACATCACTTTTAGCACTTTATAGAAATTAAACAGAAATATAGCTCGAATGGTTTAAGAGCAATGAAAATTAAAACAGATTTGGGTTTAATGTTTGTTTTAGTTCAAGGGATACAAATCGCCAGTAGGCCTATCTGCTTTCATGTCTTCGCGGCCACCGTAGCCGGAGAGGCATATGGGAGAGGTCTTTTGCTGTCCTTCCGACTTTTAACTATCAACCTCTTCTCAATTTTTTATTTTCTCACTCTTACTTTATCTTCTCACCACCCGTGGCATAATTGTCAAGCTTGACGGCAGCGACGTACGATTGCTTGTTCGGGTATTGTTACAATGCCGACATTAGCCCCACTTTTAACTTATTGTTGGGTGTAGTTTTTTTGTCGATGTCGTATGAAAATGAAAAACAAAAATGTGGTTATGAAGGAAAATAACCTTTTATATCGTTGTTATTTGTGGTATTAATTGACAACCAGTTGTTTATGTATACTGAATGTACATGTTTGTCTGAAACTGGTGGCTTTTACAGAGCGTCTGGTAAGATCGACACCTGTTAGCCTATAAACAATCTTTATGATTCGTACCAAAACAAGTCGTACCCAATCTAATTATCTATACTCCTTTATCAGACATTCCCAAAAGTGTCGGACCGTCGGACCTGACCGACCTTTTAGAGACCGGTCCGAATGTCTAGGAAATAATTCAAGCGGAAAAGTTGATATATTTTATAGAATTCGTTCAAATGTGCGATCATTTGAGAACGAATATTGTTGGTATGGTTGTTACTGGTTGAGTCGTGGGTTCTGTTTGATTCTTGGGTATAGAAACCGCATGAAATCTCGCGGTAGAACGTTCACACATGATGCAGTTCGTTACGAAAAAATGTTTTGACACGGCCACCATTTTTTTCCGATCAAAAATGCATCAAAAACAAGTAAATAGTGTAATTCATCATAACTTGATAGGTCCTTATGAAGTATTTCCTCATTTATGTATTGTTCATATAGTGTTTCAAAGTAACACAAAATTGTTTATTTATGAGTATTTACCATGCTACATCGTCTGTTGACATTTTTTCACAAGAAATTAACCTGTCCTGCAAGGTCAGTTTAAAGGCTATTTATAGTATGCAAATCTTGAAATTCTGGCAGCCAATCAGAACCCACGAATCAACCGGAAGTTTATTTTCATGATGGTAGTTTGACACTATCAACNTGACATTTTTTAGTAAGCCTTTGGCCTCACTGTTCCCATTAGCAGCTTCATTTTCAAGTGCCATTATTAGCGCTGGATACACCTGGTGTATTGCTTTAACAGCGCTTTCTAGTGATAGCCAGCGGAAACTTGCTGGCTCCTTCAATGTCACATGTCGGGTGTCTCCATTTTCATCATTCAATACAGTTTCCATTTCACGAAGTGTGTTGTATCTGACAGCTGAATTATGAAAGTATCTGTACACATTCTTTACTACCAGTTGATACTCACTAAATGCTTGTGCATCTCTACATGCCTGACTAGCGCACAGTGCCAGGCGATGGGCTACACAGTGAATTTGCACTAATCTAGGATTTTTCTTCCTTAACAAAGCACCCACACCACCTTTATGACCTGTCATCACTGCGGCTCCATCGCTAGCCATTGAAACCACTTTCATCAAGTCCAGTCCAATGCTGATGCATACTCGCTCAATTTCAGTCACCAAGGTCTCTGCTTTCCCGTTGTGCACAGAGACACAGTCCACAAAGTGCACCACAGTCTCTGATGTGCCAGCCTTGAAACACTTAAAGTAGATGTTCAGTTTTTTGTGGACAGTGATGTCTGTTGTCTCATCAATAATAATACCAACAAAGTCACTGTAGTTGATGTCACGGTTGATGCAATCCACTAATTCTGAGTTGATAGCTTCGATCATTTCGTCATGAACTCTGGCACTTGTGTACAAAGATGACTTGTCGTTGAGAGATGTGCAGCCATTTTCTCTCTGCAGATTGATGAGATCATTATGGATCCGCAACGGGAGGTTGTTCTTAGTCACAAAATACATTGTCTTCAACTGAGCTTCCTGAAAATATTAAATTGAAGAAAATTGTACGCTCAAACTTAACAACGATTTCAAATATACATTGTACATATATATATAACATAAGTATGAGGTTGGCTATATCAAAGGGCATTGATTTTTTGAGCTTATATACTAATATCTGCAAAAAAACAGATTAACCAAATGCTGTACAGTGTACACTCAGACCAGTTAGTGTGTAAAATCGATTGGTTATAAAAGCCTATTAGCCGTAAGTAGTTATGTGGCATTGCCCTCTTATATAGTGTTTATTGAAAACTAAATCAGAGGTGTGCATAAATTTAAATTTAGTTCATGAATATTTTGTCAAATAAGCAGGGTCACAAGACTATTGTGGGTATATATATATATATAATTAATAATTTATCATAATTCAAAAATAAAACATGAACACGGACTGTTATCGAGCACACAATTGAGCTTTACTGTATACGTGTATTCAAAGCATTTTTGGCGTGACGTTAAAAGCACAAGATATACAAATAACAATTATACAATGTACCTTAGACTCCGCATTTTCCGCTTTCTGATTATATTCCTTGACCTCAATTACATCCTTGACAGTTGTTTTAGACTTAATCATTTGTCTACCACAAACCACGTCCAGATGCTCAGGATTACTGTTTGCATGGCGATCAAGTGCACTTTTTTGTAGATTAGAACTGCCGGTTGTACCGAATGGGTTTTTCTTTTTGCTTTCCTTACACCATGTACAGAACATGAGTGTCTTGTCGTCATCCTCACTCAGCTGTACTTGCAACCACTCATACTCTTTCATCCATTCACTCCTGAATTTTCTTTTCACTTTTGACTTTGGAGTGTCGCTCACATCTACTTTCGCACGTTTGGGATCGTTAGGAGCACTGTCATTTAAAGTACGTTTTATCGTTGGCGTACTAGTCACACTTTCCGAGTTACTAGTAATACTACCAATACTACCAATTCCGAATTGGAAAAGGTTTCTCTGCGCCATTTTCCGAATGCACAAGCACAATTACACTTTATCCAACAAATTTGTTCGACCGTTTTGCTTGGAAATTAAACTAAGAATGAACTACAAAATTTGAAAGAAAAAAAAATCCGCTGGCTATCACACAAAAAAACATACGGGTGGCACCTAAACACAATTGCCTATATAAATCGTTAAACTATAAAAGGAAATTATTTCTACTCACCGATTGAGATGTCCCCGCATTTAATCCCATCAAATATTCCGACACCCTTTAATTATTTCATGTGCCATCTTCACCGAAGACGTGCGACAAACACGCCGTTTTTATATGCCGTCTCAAATGGCTAATTATTACGCCTTTGTTGTAATCAATTAGCGCATGCAGCATGTAAATTTGTCACTTTGCCACAAAATCAGTTATATGGTTATTTTTAGTTGAATTCTCAAATGCGAATAATTAAATTTGTAATCCGAAACACTCTTCCCAATTTAATTTTTACTCAACTCAAATAAACTGCAAATGTACAGAGTGTTTTAATCCTTTCTCTCGAAAAAAGCGCGCGCAAAATTATTTCTTACATATACAACGTCACGTCAAACGCATGGAAAGCGTGCGTGTATTAAATTTCCGTTAAATGTTTTGTGGTAAATTTTAATAAAATGATATCGCGAACATGAAGTAGAACAGGGTTGGGTGTATTCAGCTTTTGGAAATACAATCTGACATATTGTGGAAGTATTTCTCAAAATATGATTTAAAGTGAATTGTGGTGGATGTTATTATTATACATCGGATATTATTGACACTGACGCGGGTGAGTCCTTTCTATTTTGGTGGGTTTTGTACATGTCTTTTCCGCAAACAGCTGATAACAAACGCTTTGATAAATAATGGAACGTTGATTCACGCGTCATCGAACCAGCAGTGTTTTAATTGGTCAATACTAGATTTTTCAATGAGCCAAACTCCGCCTACTGGGCGGACTTGTGCTTCAATGATTGAAAATGGGTGATAACGGTTAGCGACTACCAAAAGAGATACTCCGCCCACGCCAATTATCGCNTAGATTTCTCAATGAGCCAAACTCCGCCTACTGGGCGGACTTGTGCTTCAATGATTGAAAATGGGCGATAACGGTTAGAGACTACCAAAAGAGATACTCCGCCCACGCCATAGTCTTTACAACTTTTGATCTCTTTGACACAAGTCGGTATATTACCCCGGGTCAAACGTGACGCATGACGTAATTTTCTCACGAGTCAAACAAGGGTCTTCTGCAATTTTCGAGCGTCAAAACACGGGAGCTTGGGTCAAAGGAAAGCCCTGTGACCAAAAATTTTGATTAAGAATTGAATAAACAAACTGGTCGCCATTTGTCGGAAGTGCCAGGTGCGCGTTAATAGCACGTTAGAGTTGCGCCCCTTTGAACAGTATTGTTTACTTTCTACGCTGACGTAAATAAAGGTTCGAAAATAAAAGGCTCGACGATTTCAAAAGATATTTCCAGCGAAAATAAAAGTGACTGGCGATTGGGAATGGCACTGAGGATCGTTGAGAACGGTAGATATGGAGATTGGGAAAGGTCCGGTGCTAAAATTGGAAAGCCTCCGGTACGCTTTGGGAAAGGTACCGTTCCCCGGTACTAGTTAAAGAAGGAAAAAAAACGGTGCTTTGATAATTTTTGCTGTGGTGGCTCTGGGAGTCCATAATATATCACCCCTTCATAAGTACAAGTGCAGTTCAGCGCAGCGAATCTGTGCGCTTCCCTTAACAGGCGTCGTTCGAGACAAATTGAGGAAAATAATGAATAAACTTCAAAAACATGTTAAACTTACCTGAATGGCAACCTAATAATGAATAAACTTCAAAAATATGTTTAATTTACCTGAATGACAACCTAAGGACGTTATCCTTTGCATGCACTCTAAAAAACACGACAATGTTTCAACACACTATTCTCGTTGACATTTTTATTTTGAAATTTGAACCAGTGTTTTATTTGTCAAATATTTGACATCGTTATCAACTTAAGCTACATTACACAACCCTATGTGCAAAATATTGGTGTATGTGCGACCTAACCAATAGCGACACTTTAAGTCAGCAACAATGTAACAGTTTCCAATATGGTGGATACAGCATACAAATAAAAAACTTAGTAAATAAAAAGCAATTATTTCTTGCTTTAATGGTACCATTTGCATGAGTTTGTGGTTAACCGTTTGGACAGGTAAACGTTGATTTTTTGTTCGTAGTTTCAGTGTTCCTTAGCCCTTGCATTGGAAATCATATTTTGCACCTTTGGACAATAGACGACGCATTGCAACTCTCATCAACCCTTTTGCTGAAAGTTGAATTATTGCAACTAGTTAGTCCATATAAACAGACTCCCATAGCCTTTGATAATTTTTGCTTTGGCTGCTCTGGGAGTCCATATGCATCCCTTCATAAACACAACTGCAGTTCTCCGCAGCTGATCAGTGCGTATCCCTAAACAAACGTTGTTCGTGAGAAATTGAGGAAAGCAATGAATACACTTCAAAAACATGTTAAATTTACCTATATGGCAACCGACGGATGTTATCCTTGCATGTACCGTAAACAATATGACGATTTTTCAATATGATAGGCTATTATGTTGACATTTTCATATTGAAATTTGGAACAGTGTAAATATTCAAAAATCATTATCAACTAAGCCTACATCATGAATCACGATGAGCAAAAGATTGGTGTAATGCAATGTTGCTGAGAGTTGCAATGCGCCGTCTTATTGTCCAAAGGTGCAAAATTTGATCACCAATGCAAGGGCTAAGGAACACTAAAAGTGCAAAAACGTTTACTAGTCTTTACCACACACTCGTGCAAGTGGTAGCATTAAAGCAAGAAATAATTGCTTTTTATTTAGTTTGTTTATCTTTTATACGCTCTATCCACCATATTGGAACACAGTCGCAATGTTGCCGACTTAAAGTATCGCTATCAGTTAATTTGCATTACACACTCCGGATCCTAACGTAATGCAGCCTTGTGGCCGATTGACCACATAAACTTCAAAATACACACACACACACCTACATTCTGCATTTTATACGACCCCCGATAGGTCAGTGCTATATATCTGTAACATCATTCGGACGTGGATTAAGGACGGAAATTTTACTAGCTGTTATTCCCTGTAAAATGTGTTTGCTACATAAAATTGGCAGTAATTGTTTAGTAGTAGTTAGTAGTAGTAAGGATTTTGCTTTAAAAAAAAAAGCAACTATTATTATTTGGACTAACCCAATCTAGTGCTGTTGTGCCTGTTGTCAAGTTTCAGATGTCAGGTATTGTTATATTATACACCAATTCATAATTAATGTTGTTGTAATCCATAAATGTAATTCATATTGAAAAATAATTAAGAAAAAAAAACACAAGAAAAAACCAGAATACTAATTTACCGCATTCCGTATTAACAAAATATACTTTTTTGCAGAATTTAAATAAAACTGCTTATAAATTTTTCAGATCCATTACCCATTGGTGTTGAGTTCCTAGGCGTCAATCATGTGGCACGAAGCACGGCGGCAGGAGAAGAAGATACGAGGGCTGATGGTTGATTACAAGAAACGAGCTGAGAGACGCAGAGAGTTCTATGAGAAAATTGTATGTGTTTAGTATTTGAGCCTAGCTCTGGGAAAACCAAGTTTCATGCATGTGCGCAAAGTGTTGTACCCAATAAGACCTTGCAATTCACACAGGCTTATCAGAGATTATAATTTCCGTTTTAAAATATATACTAAGATTGGGATGGGGGCCAAAAAACACTGGATTGTCTGTCCATTAAACAAGTAAAATAAACATTGGATAAAGGTTTTAGAGCTGATAAATGTAACAAGTTCCAGAGACCTTTGACATCCTCTTCAGGCTCTTGACAGTTTAAAAAAAGTGAAAAAAAATCTCAATTTTGCTGAAAACAGCCTTTATTATCCCAATCTGACAAGTACCATTCCCAAAGTGGTGAGGAAAAAACGTTGATGTTGGGTAAAAAAAGTATGAAAAGTATAATATTTATAAAAAAAATAGTTTTGACATTATATTTGTTATCATTATGATTAATTGGTTGTTCATAAAGTTTTAAAGTTTTATTTTGTTTAAACTTACAGAAAGCAGATCCGGCCCAGTTTGTGCGTGTGTTTGGCCAGACATGCAAAATTGCACTGGATCCAGCCGTATCTCTGGCAGCAGAAAGTCCGCAAACTATGTAGGAGTCTTGTAATTACTGAGTAACTATGTAGGAGTCTTGTAATTACTGAGTAACTATGTAGGAGTCTTGTAATTACTGAGTAACTATGTAGGAGTCTTGTAATTACTGAGTAACTATGTAGGAGTCTTGTAATTACTGAGTAACTATGTAGGAGTCTTGTAATTACTGAGTAACTATGTAGGAGTCTTGTAATTACTGAGTAACTATGTAGGAGTCTTGTAATTACTGAGTAACTATGTAGGAGTCTTGTAATTACTGAGTAACTATGTAGGAGTCTTGTAATTACTGAGTAACTATGTAGGAGTCTTGTAATTACTGAGTAACTATGTAGGAGTCTTGTAATTACTGAGTAACTATGTAGGAGTCTTGTAATTACTGAGTAACTATGTAGGAGTCTTGTAATTACTGAGTAACTATGTAGGAGTCTTGTAATTACTGAGTAACTATGTAGGAGTCTTGTAATTACTGAGTAACTATGTAGGAGTCTTGTAATTACTGAGTAACTATGTAGGAGTCTTGTAATTACTGAGTAACTATGTAGGAGTCTTGTAATTACTGAGTAACTATGTAGGAGTCTTGTAATTACTGAGTAACTATGTAGGAGTCTTGTAATTACTGAGTAACTATGTAGGAGTCTTGTAATTACTGAGTAACTATGTAGGAGTCTTGTAATTACTGAGTAACTATGTAGGAGTCTTGTAATTACTGAGTAACTATGTAGGAGTCTTGTAATTACTGAGTAACTATGTAGGAGTCTTGTAATTACTGAGTAACTATGTAGGAGTCTTGTAATTACTGAGTAACTATGTAGGAGTCTTGTAATTACTGAGTAACTATGTAGGAGTCTTGTAATTACTGAGTAACTATGTAGGAGTCTTGTAATTACTGAGTAACTATGTAGGAGTCTTGTAATTACTGAGTAACTATGTAGGAGTCTTGTAATTACTGAGTAACTATGTAGGAGTCTTGTAATTACTGAGTAACTATGTAGGAGTCTTGTAATTACTGAGTAACTATGTAGGAGTCTTGTAATTACTGAGTAACTATGTAGGAGTCTTGTAATTACTGAGTAACTATGTAGGAGTCTTGTAATTACTGAGTAACTATGTAGGAGTCTTGTAATTACTGAGTAACTATGTAGGAGTCTTGTAATTACTGAGTAACTATGTAGGAGTCTTGTAATTACTGAGTAACTATGTAGGAGTCTTGTAATTACTGAGTAACTATGTAGGAGTCTTGTAATTACTGAGTAACTATGTAGGAGTCTTGTAATTACTGAGTAACTATGTAGGAGTCTTGTAATTACTGAGTAACTATGTAGGAGTCTTGTAATTACTGAGTAACTATGTAGGAGTCTTGTAATTACTGAGTAACTATGTAGGAGTCTTGTAATTACTGAGTAACTATGTAGGAGTCTTGTAATTACTGAGTAACTATGTAGGAGTCTTGTAATTACTGAGTAACTATGTAGGAGTCTTGTAATTACTGAGTAACTATGTAGGAGTCTTGTAATTACTGAGTAACTATGTAGGAGTCTTGTAATTACTGAGTAACTATGTAGGAGTCTTGTAATTACTGAGTAACTATGTAGGAGTCTTGTAATTACTGAGTAACTATGTAGGAGTCTTGTAATTACTGAGTAACTATGTAGGAGTCTTGTAATTACTGAGTAACTATGTAGGAGTCTTGTAATTACTGAGTAACTATGTAGGAGTCTTGTAATTACTGAGTAACTATGTAGGAGTCTTGTAATTACTGAGTAACTATGTAGGAGTCTTGTAATTACTGAGTAACTATGTAGGAGTCTTGTAATTACTGAGTAACTATGTAGGAGTCTTGTAATTACTGAGTAACTATGTAGGAGTCTTGTAATTACTGAGTAACTATGTAGGAGTCTTGTAATTACTGAGTAACTATGTAGGAGTCTTGTAATTACTGAGTAACTATGTAGGAGTCTTGTAATTACTGAGTAACTATGTAGGAGTCTTGTAATTACTGAGTAACTATGTAGGAGTCTTGTAATTACTGAGTAACTATGTAGGAGTCTTGTAATTACTGAGTAACTATGTAGGAGTCTTGTAATTACTGAGTAACTATGTAGGAGTCTTGTAATTACTGAGTAACTATGTAGGAGTCTTGTAATTACTGAGTAACTATGTAGGAGTCTTGTAATTACTGAGTAACTATGTAGGAGTCTTGTAATTACTGAGTAACTATGTAGGAGTCTTGTAATTACTGAGTAACTATGTAGGAGTCTTGTAATTACTGAGTAACTATGTAGGAGTCTTGTAATTACTGAGTAACTATGTAGGAGTCTTGTAATTACTGAGTAACTATGTAGGAGTCTTGTAATTACTGAGTAACTATGTAGGAGTCTTGTAATTACTGAGTAACTATGTAGGAGTCTTGTAATTACTGAGTAACTATGTAGGAGTCTTGTAATTACTGAGTAACTATGTAGGAGTCTTGTAATTACTGAGTAACTATGTAGGAGTCTTGTAATTACTGAGTAACTATGTAGGAGTCTTGTAATTACTGAGTAACTATGTAGGAGTCTTGTAATTACTGAGTAACTATGTAGGAGTCTTGTAATTACTGAGTAACTATGTAGGAGTCTTGTAATTACTGAGTAACTATGTAGGAGTCTTGTAATTACTGAGTAACTATGTAGGAGTCTTGTAATTACTGAGTAACTATGTAGGAGTCTTGTAATTACTGAGTAACTATGTAGGAGTCTTGTAATTACTGAGTAACTATGTAGGAGTCTTGTAATTACTGAGTAACTATGTAGGAGTCTTGTAATTACTGAGTAACTATGTAGGAGTCTTGTAATTACTGAGTAACTATGTAGGAGTCTTGTAATTACTGAGTAACTATGTAGGAGTCTTGTAATTACTGAGTAACTATGTAGGAGTCTTGTAATTACTGAGTAACTATGTAGGAGTCTTGTAATTACTGAGTAACTATGTAGGAGTCTTGTAATTACTGAGTAACTATGTAGGAGTCTTGTAATTACTGAGTAACTATGTAGGAGTCTTGTAATTACTGAGTAACTATGTAGGAGTCNGGCATTTAATCATGTGAATGAAGCCCGGTTTTCACATTTACACATGTGCATGAAGCCCGGTTTTCGCATTAACACATGTGAATGAAGCCCGGTTTTTGCATTAACACATGTGCATGAAGCCCGGTTTTCGCATTTACACATGTGAATGAAGCCCGGTTTTTGCATTAACACATGTGCATGAAGCCCGGTTTTCGCATTTACACATGTGAATGAAGCCCGGTTTTTGCATTAACACATGTGAATGAAGCCCAGTTTTCGCATTTACACATGTGAATGAAGCCCGGTTTTTGCATTAACACATGTGAATGAAGCCCAGTTTTCGCATTAACACATGTGCATGAAGCCCGGTTTTCGCATTAACACATGTGCATGAAGCCCGGTTATTGCATAAACACATGTGCATGAAGCCCGGTTTTCGCAGACTCAATTACTGGGTTATCATTGATCACATAGGTCCTTGTTATGTATCTTTCTCCAAATGGCTACTTTTAATTTGTTGATGTTGATAATAAACATGACAAATGTGTGATATTATCTGTCCAAAACTTGGGTTTGGTTCTTAAACAATAAGTTATTGGCCAAAATGCGTGCATAAACAAATATACAGTACCAATTATGGTGTATGAAGCATTGTGTTTATAGTTTTCTAACGTCAATTCCATCTTGAAACATTTCCACATGATTTACCACACAAGTTGCGGTCTGGGGAAAATGGGTTTAATGTATGTGCGGAAATTGTCTTCCCAGATTAGCCTGTGTAGTCGCACAGGCTAATCATTGAGTACACTTTCCGCTTTTATGGTAATTTTTATTAAAAACGAAGTCTCTTCTTAGCGAAAATCCATTTTAGGCGGAAAGCACTTTACACTTTAAGAACATGCCTTAAGCCCTGATTTCCCAGCGACCAGTTCACATGATTTACGATCTCATCTGTTCCAGGGCCCTCAATCTATTAAATCTGCAGCCGAATTTCGGCGGCAGTCCCCCACCTGAAAAGTATACTTTTTTCCCCTTTGAGGGGGAAAAATTCCCCCTAAAAAAAAANTTAATGCATGTGCGTACAGTGTTGTCCCCGATTAAACTGGGCAAATGCTAATCTGAGACGATACTTTACACATGTGAATGAAGCCCGGTTTTCGCATTTAATCATGTGAATGAAGCCCGGTTTTCACATTTACACATGTGCATGAAGCCCGGTTTTCGCATTAACACATGTGAATGAAGCCCGGTTTTCGCATTAACACATGTGAATGAAGCCCGGTTTTCACATTTAATCATGTGAATGAAGCCCGGTTTTCACATTAACATATGTGCATGAAGCCCGGTTTTCGCATTTACACATGTGAATGAAGCCCGGTTTTCGCATTAACACATGTGAATGAAGCCCGGTTTTCACATTTACACATGTGAATGAAGCCCGGTTTTCGCAGAGCGAGACTATATTACTGGGTGATCATTGATCACATTGAATGGTCCTTGTTATGTTTCTTTCTCCAAATGGCTACTTTTAATTTGTTGATGTTGATAATAAACATGACGAATGTGTGATATTATCTGTCCAAAACTTGGTTTTGGTTCTTAAACTACAAGTTATTGGCCAAAATGCGTGCATAAACAAATATGCAGTACCAAATATTCTGTAACTATTGCCTGTGGTAACTACATTTTTCTTTGAAAACTAACAGTTATATGTGAAATCTAAATTTTAAGGAGGAATGCAATCTTAAAATGTTAAAGCTACACAATAATGGTGTATCAAGCATTGTGTTTATAGTTTTCTAACGTCAATTCC
>VMBQ01005562.1:45254-65699 GCA_007657795.1 Dreissena rostriformis | reverse complement strand
ATTATCATAAAAACTGTGTATAACCAGGAGATAAATGATTGTGAAAAAAGGTATAAAAAGTGGGTATCGAATGTGAAAAAGTTGTTAAATGATTATGGATTTTCATTTATATTCGAAAATGCAAATATGATTAATACAAAATCGTTTTTATGTGAATTAAAATGTAGAATTGTAGATGCTTTTTAACAAGAATGGTTTGGCAATATGAACGATAGTTCTGTTTTAGATATGTATAGAATATTAAAACAACTCTTGAATACGAAACTAACTTAGATTTACTGCCAAAAAGTTTGCGTACATACTTTGTTAAACAAAGGGCTTCTGCCCACCCTTTGAGAATTCAAACTGGAAGATACGCACGTAATAATATTCCCAGTAATGAACCATTTTGTCAATGTTGTGATCAAACGGACATAGAAGATGAATTCCACTTTATATGTAAATGTCCATGTTTCCGCCAATTAAGACAAATATATATAAAAATTGTTTACTATGTGAATCCATCAGTTTTTAAGTTCCATACTTTATTGAACTCCACTTGTAAAATTGAAATCATAAATTTGTGTAAAAATAGACAATCCCAGAATAGATAAATTGACCGCCGCCATAGTGGCTATTACGTCACCCGCTACTTAAAACGGTACTGAAGAATTAGGCAGATTACATCGTTATCATANACCCTTTGAGAGTTCAAACTGGAAGATACGCATGTAATAATATTCCCCGTAATGAACGATATTGTCAATGTTGTGATCAAAGGGACTTAGAAGATGAATTCCACTTTAAATGTAAATGTCCATGTTTCAACCAATTAGGACAAAAATATATAAAAATTGTTTAGTATGTGAATCCATCAGTTTTTAAGTTCCATACTTTATTGAACTCAACTTGTTAAATTTAAATTAAAAATTTGTGTAAATATATGAAGGAATCTTTAGTCGTAAGATATTCTATCACAAATAATATTCATTTTTTGTCAACGAAAACTAAAGAAGTAAATTACTGCTAGTCAAACGATATATATTTTACTACGGTAATGTAAAGTCGTTCTTCTTTGTTAAATATACTTTGTCTCAATTGTTATATTGCATGTTGTATTTTTTATAACTCATACGTTGTAATATATAGACACGTGACAATATTTTGAATTATATTTTGTGTATTTAGACGATGAACATTTGTATAAGTCTTAATAAACTGTCTGTTCTGTTCTGTTCATTAATCAAGTGAAGTGTGCCCCATTGTAGGTGTGATCACACCTTAGTAATCTAATCAATTATGTTTATATTTTGGGAGGTGTAATGACTACTGTTGGGAGGTGTAATGACCACTGCTTGGGAGGTGTAATGACCACTGCTTGGGAGGTGTAATGACTAGGGGTGTAACGTCTAGGGGGTGTAACGACTGGAAATCCAGCTCTTGAGTCTGTTTCCTGGGTAGAACCAGTACATGGTGTCTTTGGAGGCGATCTAAAGAACGCTCCCACCGTGGGGATGGAACCCATTACCTCCCGGTCGATAGGCGGACACCATATTCACTACGCCACGGCGACTGTATATAAAATGATTGGAAAAAGTTCTCTTCAGATTTTATTCAGTGGTGGTAGATCCAAATTATGATACATGTATCACAACTCAACATCTTTTTACCATATTTATAAAGGCTTGAAAAACATCATGTTTCAAATGAACAACAATAATAGATTTTAGTTATTAGTTATATCAACTAAGCGGAAACAAACTTTTTAGATTTTCGGTGATAATTTTCATTGTTCCATAAAAGTTATATTTGATTCAGATCAACTTTTTTGCCAATTGCAATTATCTTAAAGAAGGTAAATATATGTTTTGTTCCCTATTAAAATGGACCTTTAGTTAACATGCATAGATTGCTTTACCAACACCCAACTGAAATATTTTTGGAAATGTAAATTATTTTCATAAAAAAAACTACTAAATTCAGTTAATAAAAAACAATCTCTTTAATTATGGCTTGCGTATTAATATTGTTTTATAATTTATGACATAATTGAAAAGTACATCCATGTGAATATTTTGAGTTAATTTGGTGTACAAAATGTAGAAAAATAACAATGGTATCATTTAAATAAATTGGTTACAATGGAAGTAAATGTACTACACAACACAAAATTGTATATTTTCATATGTTATTATTTGTAATTGCACAAGTAAATGCATTTTAAACTTACACAAATTACATTCACGTATAATAAGTAAAGCATTATAACTCAAAAAAAGTAATTAAATGGTAGAAAACATACAAATCTCAGAATTGCTTTTCACAATTTGAGATACAATAATGAGGGCTTTGCACGTTTTACGGCCTTATTGTTTAACAGGTACTTACCCGTAATCTCATTTACTATTGAAATGGTATTAGGCATTCCATTGATCACAAAACTAAGAATAAAGATCAAAGTGAATTGTGCACAGAAAGTAAAACTGACCATTTTCATAATTTTAGTCACAGATACAAAATAAAAACGAATACTGTAAATCAGGGAGCAAAATGCCACTAATGATGTAGACTCAAACTGAAAATACAGCTTTTTTTATGAGTAAACATCATGTGTAATGGATACAATAATAAAGAGTAATTATTGCACAATTTGTATACGCCTGTTTTTTCAAAACGGGACGTATTATAGTTCCACCCCTTGGCGGGCGGGCGGCGGCGGCGGTGGCGGCGGCGTCCACAGCAGTGTCCGCTCTCCAATTCAAGTAGTTTTCATCCGATCTTCACCAAACTCGGCCAAAAGTTGTATCGAGACAATATCTAGATCAAGTTCAAATATGGGTCATGTCCGGTCAAAACTATGTCACGAGGTCACTTAGTGCATTTCAAGCATTAAATGTTGTGTCAAAAACCTTCAAACGGGCCTATCTTGTGACAATTGGCACTCTTGTTAATGATTCTGTTCTTTCTATTTAAATTTGTTATTTTACATGGATCACATGTATGTAAAATGAATGCTTAAATATAATATTCAGGAGGGCCGAGTGGTAAAGGTAAAATGTTTTAAGGACCGGACAGGGCACATAGTATGATCTGATTATTATTAATATCTGCAGTTTGAATATGCATGAAAATATATGCATTGATTATTCATATAAGTCGTATATTATGCAAATACCAGCATAAACTATATAACACACATATCATGCGGTCAATAAGGAAATAACAAGTTGGAAAAAAAAACAATTTAACATGTTTTTTCCATATAATTATTTAGACAATAAAGATATATTTCAAAAAAGAATATCCGCCAAATATATTTGTTTTATTATTATTATTTGTGCAATTACGAATCGCACCATGGTGAAATATTTGGAAGTATGAACGTCAATTGTTTGGAAAACGAGGTTCTATACAGTTCATACATCAAATTAAATACTAGTCCGCTGACTTGCCAATATCGATGCTATAAAAACGACAACACACATGCATCACATATTATATATAGCCTTTGTTAGTCTGTCAGTCCGATAGCATGGCAGTGCATGGCNGGGCGGCGGCGTCCACAGCAGTGTCCGCTCTCCAATTCAAGTAGTTTTTATCCGATCTTCACCAAACTCGGCCAGAAGTTGTATCTAGACAATATCTAGATCAAGTTTAAATATGGGTCATGTCCGGTCAAAAACTATGTCACGAGGTCACTTAGTGCATTTCAAGCATTAAGCATTGTGTCAAAAACCTTCAAACGGGCGTATCTTGTGACAATTGGCACTCTTGTTAATGATTCTGTTCTTTCTGTTGAAATTTGTTATTTCACATAGATCACATGACTGTATGTAAAATGAATGCTTAAATATAATATTCAGGAGGGCCGAGTGGTAAAGGTAAAATGTTTTAAGGACCCCATGATACTAATATTTTTCTGGTGTTTTTATCTCTTTTAAAATTCTATTTTGAGGTTAAAATCTAGCAATTTAAGGCTTCTACTGACAAACTTAAAAAAATGCCTAAAACTGTGAACAATTCCCTAAAGGTTAAAACCCTGTGGATGTCAGCTTATTGTTATTTTGATTACCATTACAATTAACATAAAGAAACATAGTTTAGGTATTAAATAGGTCAAACACTTAATTAAATGCACCACTTAAACACTGATTTCTCTAAAGTTTATACAGTTATTTCTATAATAAAACTGTGTTTGTGTTTAAAAATAATATTTCTCAATTATTTTAGTTTTACACTTCAAATAAAATTCCGGAATGTACACGAAAATGTTTTCTAATTATTATAATTCAGGTTCGCATTTCCATTGTTAGAATAAATATTCACATATGTTCTCTATTAAATCAGTACATGGTGATCTTAATCTCCAACCAGCTGTAAAGCGCTTTATGTCCACGTAGTCGGTACACAGTTACAGCAAATACATTGACTGATTCCGAATCAACATTTCTGTAAATACAAATTGAACATAAAAAAGTACCGGTGCAAAAATGTAATCTTACTAATGTATCTTAAAATAATTTGGAATAACACAAAACTGACTGTCATGGTTGAAACTCTTATGGCTGGTAATTATCAGGATACACCAAACTTTAGCATGTACAAGTTTCTTTATTTATTAAGATATGTTATGAAATCTTTATGATACATTATAATTATTATCTTAAATTGATTCCCTACACAACCAAATTCTTAATTAAAACTTCTTAATAAAATTAACTTAACATTGAAACTAAAATAATGTTAATATTTGTACTTTTGTAGTGTTCCGATGCATATGTTTTAGTAAAACCAAAGTTACAAAGAATCATTTAAAGAAATATAACAGTCACTACATGTATTTGCACAACAAAGGTTCTTACAAGCAGTTGAAAAATCTGTTGCCAAAGTGATCATCACTACTTTTACCCAGGATGCATCTGTGCAAGTCGTCGGGTCCTTTCCCTGGTAATTCATGTAATTCATGAAGTATCTGTTGACCTTAAACACAAACTGCTTTAATAACAAATATCCAAAATTAAATTTAAACACGGTATTAATTACAAAAAAATGACTGTTGCTTACTTGATCATGCATATTTTATGAAGAAAATAATATTGTTTTACTCAAAGTATTAGATAAAATTTCATTTTTTTAGCAGAATTGTAGTATATTAACCCGACATATGAAATACAAAAATCTTACTTTTTACAAAATATTGTTTAAATCAGAAAATATGTCTTACCAAAGAAGAATTAAACTTTTATTGAATTTAATTTAGTATTGTCCAAATTACAACACACAAAGTAAATAACAGCTTATCTTAGGACGATTGTGTCAATTGTTTATTCTTATCTCAACAGAAGGGACTGTAAAATAATAAATTGAAATTTAAACATTACTCAAAACAGATGTTAATGATTTTTTTTAATTTACATGTAAGTTTTGACAAAAATAGCTCAAACTTACACATATCTTTAAGATTATTACAATCAGACATATAAGCAAAGTAAGTATTAAACCTTTAATGCCATACCATCTCATTTTAAAACAATTACACACCTTAAAATTTAGCCATTATTTAAATTAATTTAACTTCCAAAACAAAACATTTGCTGTCAATGTTAAAGGGACTTGTTCACACTTTATCAAAATGAGAATGTTTCAACTTTTTGTCACAGATTAAAGAAATAAATGAACAATATACATCAGTGTGCGAAATAACACTAATGCCGCAGACTTATCTTGAAAATACACTTTCGTTTGCGAAAAATCATCGTTAGAAATTGATAAAATTATAAAGTGTCTCAGACGCGAAACGATTTTAAAATTTCGATTTCTTGTGTTATCGTTATATTATGTAACAACATGTGGATGTTTTTTAAAAAGTATAAAATAAATGGCAACCCATGTGAAGACGGTTGGTCAGGTCCGCACATGATGTAGTCGTAAAGACTCAATGACGAACATAAACTCTGAATTACACAAACACACAAGTGAAGACGGATTGCTGAGTGGTTTCGGCGCTTGGCTTTACTCCATGGGTCAGTGGTTCGAGCCCTGGTGTGGTTAACTTTTTTTTTCTTTTTTTTCTTTTTTCCACTTTTTTCTTGTTTTTATATTGCAGCTTTTTAGTTCTGATGTTTATATTTATCAATTTAAAGCATTTAAAAAAACAAATTTTAAAACATGCCAAAATCTGTGAATAAGTCCCTTTAATAGGACCTGTTCACGTTTTGGTAAATTGACAAAAGTGAAAAAATAGTTTCAGATCTGCAATTTTTCGTTGTAGTTAAATTATAGTTTAACGTCTTTCAAACCTTCAATTAAAGAGCGCAGACTGGTTTAACGTTAGTAAGATTCGTAAGAATTCTTAAGTCTGCGAACGTGTTTATGAAACGTTCGTTGGAAGTGGCGTAAGAACGTTCGTACGTGAAAATCGCAGAATTCTTACGAAATACTTAAGAATTGTTTATAAAACGGGCGCATTATACGCAATGTGCGGACAGGGAACATAGTATGATCCGATTAGTATTCATATCTGCAGTTTGAATATGCATGTAAATATATGCATTGATTATTCATATAAGTCGTATATTATGCAAATACCAGCATAAACTATATAACACACATATCATGCGGTGAATAAGGAAATAACAAGTTGGAAAAAAACAATTTAACATGTTTTTTTCCATATAATTATTTAGACAATAAAGATATATTTCAAAAAAAAAATATCCGCCAAATATATTTGTTTTATTATTATTATTTGTGCAATTACGAATCGCACAATGGTGAAATATTTGAAAGTATTAACGTCAATTGTTTGGAAAACGAGGTTCTATACAGTTCATACATCAAATTAAATACTAGTCCGCTCACGTTTTTCTTCTCCGGGTGGTGACCCCAGCTTTATTCTACTATGTGTATATGTTGTTTCGTGTTGTGCCGTCCTGTACCGTTTTGGCAATTGGTTCCTTGCCATAAATAAAGGACCAATAAGGTGTGTATGATAGAAATGCAATACTGCTGCAGCTTCTGGAGTTTCACTTCTTTATATCCATTTGTTTGTCCTAAAGGTGTGTGTATAATTGCCATTGCCGTTCAACCATTTTTCGAAATTCCATGATTCCAGCAAAATGAGTGTGATAGTTAATACCATTATTCACTTTTCAAACTCCAAATCGAACCGTCGCCTACATGGGCATGCGGGAAGGAGGACTGGTGTGCAGACATAAACAAGAGTTAAAAAAATTGCATTATATTCAAATATCATTTGACTTTATGCAGTAAATGCAAAACAGTTTTTTATTTACTTAAACAGGTTTAAAAGCTATCACTGATGTCTATTACTCATCTGACTTGCCACTATCGATGCTATAAATACGACAACACACATGCATCACATATTATATATAGCCTTTGTTAGTCTGTCAGTCCGATAGCATGGCAGTGCATGGCATGGCATATTGTGTGGTGTAGATTCATACTTCTTCGCTTTATTGCTATTATAATAGTGTTTTTTTTTTCAAAAATGAGTTTTTTACATCGCTGTGTTCGTGAGAACGAGATCTTTAATATGACGTAATCGGATTCAAGATTCAGTCGTCACAGAAGAAGTTTTTCGATTCGATTTTGCTCTATCTCCCACATTTTTAGAAACGGGTGAATGCTGTACTGCGCAATCTCCGGGACTTAGAGCAAAGTAGAATTCACACTCAGATTAGCCTATCAATTGCCAGAATTAATCTCCATACATAAAATTGCAAATAACATTAACATATAATTTAATAAAGTAAATATTTTATTATATTCATATTCTCCGTTTGCTGCTAAACACTCCGGTATATTTTTGTCCACATACGTGCATAAATAAGTGAGAAAATAAAGGTTAAACCTTTACATGCGTTTTTCTCCAAAAAATGAAAATGGTAGTTAAAGCACTAAAACAATCAAGCGACCATTTGTAGCTGGAGTAGTACTGTGATAAATACTAGCATTTATAACGATTTTACATATATGCAGACAAAACTATGTTTTGTTGTCCAGACATTCATTGAACGCATAAAAATGATATATAAATGTGTTTAATAACATAACCACAAGCGTTCGCCATTTTTCAAGTTTTCAATGTTATACGTATCATAATTTATAACATATCTAGTGTTGTCAAACGAGATATCTCAATGGTGTGCATCTGGGAACTAAAATCAATGAACACAAAAACAAAACAAAACGGTGCTATCTTTCTTCATGACAGTTTCTGGTTTTACGATGTATTACAACATTAATTCTAATTTCACAGTTGTCTGAATAATAGATAAGGGCGAATATTCAAATCCGCGTCCATTGTACCTCATGCANCCTTTGGTACAGAGAAAGCACCTTTATTACTTAATCTGGTATTATGGGAATGGACAGAATTCTGGGGAATAAACTGATTTGACAAGTAATCAGGAGATAGACCATTTTTGATCTTAAAAACATGGGAGAGCATTATTTGCTCGACGCGTTTGTCAACTGGCAACCATTGCAAAGAAGTATAATGTTCCGGGCTAATATGGGTTCTAGAATCAAGATTGAGCACAAAACGGATCAATTTATTTTGGGTTACCTGAAGTTTATTCTTCCAAAACTGAGTAAGACCATTGTACCATACAGAACAAGCATAGTCAAAATGACATTGTATTAAGGACATCACAAGAAGTTTCTTGGTATGCTGGGTTAAATACTCGCTTTTACGATATAAAAACTTTAACCTAGAATTAGATTTCTTTACAACAGACTGAGCCATATTGACAAATGATAAATTCTGGTCAATACTGGCCCCAAGATACTTGACTGCACTTGTAGGTTCTATAACTGTGTCATTACATATTATATTTAACCTGGGATTTGACCTTAGCTTATGTTTGGTACCAAAGAGAATTGATTCAGTTTTACCAAGGTGAAGAGATAACTTGTTGTCAATTAACCATTGGCTCACTTCATTAAGATCCTGAGAAAGGGCTTGCTCTATTTGACACTTGTTTTGACCTGAAACTAAGATGCAAGAATCATCCGCATACAGTAAAAGTTTATTCTTTGTTGCTGACGACATATCATTTACATAGATCAAGAAAAGGAGAGGGCCGAGAATAGAACCTTGAGGCACCCCCACATGTAATGTTGGCCATAGTAGATTTAGTACCTGATACATCAACAAGTTGTTGTCAGATAAGTAGGATGAAAACCAATTCATAATGACACTTGTGTATAAACTGTACAAAGTTAATCTTTAGATGCATAATATCAGCGCTATACAGCAGCAATGTGTACTTGACTGTATCACAATAAATTTCAGACGAAATCGAATGTACGCGTGTACATAATAAATGGCATATTAAGCTTTTCGATTGCTCCTAACAATGTATCAGTCGGTTGTCTTGTTTTCACATAACTTTTTATTTAAGAAGACATGTTCATACATATAGTAGTATAGTAGTATTAGTATTAAGGTTTCAAAGGCCAGGGCCTGTATTCACCAACCCATTCTTAGCCTTAAGAATTAAGAATAGACTTAGAACCAAGAAAAATACGTCAAGCGTTTGCATATATACAACCTACCACTGGTGATAATATCCTTAACATACTGTTCTTCATGAAGAATAATGTAGATTAAAGCAGTTAGGTCAAGTTTGACTCAAAATTAAAGCTATTCTTGAATATTCCAATTTTTAAGAATATTCTTTTTTCTAAAACTTAAGTCTAAGAAAATTTTGGTGAATACGGGCCCAGGAATACCACTCGCTACTTTACGCAAGGCTCACCTGTGTTACATTTGCTGATGTGATGAATGGTTCAGGTTACTTGCGGTGAAAACTTTTCCATAAAAAACAACTTGCCACACAAAGTTTCAGTCAAACGTGTCATACGACTTCTATGTTAATTATTTGAAAATAACAAACTTCTTTCCGGAAACCGAATGACAGAATGATTAATTCAAACGGTGTTTACCTTCTTAAGTTCCTATACGTGAAATGGGAAGGAGACAATTAGTCTATCAGCCAGATGGGTTGGGGTGTACCACTCAGGGGGGCAAAACAACACCTATCTTACTTGATTATATACTAAATATAAAGAAACAAAATGTATGATAACAATCTCAGTTGGGCAGCTATAAGTTATTATTGAGCTGTTTCTATGGCAACCTTCATGCTTTGACTAAATAGCTAGTTTAGCTAGTATAATTCTCAAATATTTCTTCAAAATTGGTTCTTGAAAAAAAAGTTTGGTATTAAAATGAAGATTATGATTATTACCTAGTATAATCTGCAGTTCAATATGCAAATTAGTACATGTGCATATCTATGAATATTAATTAGATTGCAAGAAAAATTTCTAAAAACTAGTGAACCTTCAAAAATAGTAGGGTCAATATACACTTTGACCCCCTAAACATTGCTACAAAAAGGTATTTTAACTAATCCTGGTAGGGTAGAAAGTCCTTAAAAACATATCAAACGTTTACCACAATCGGACCTCCGAAAAGTTTTTTTTTCAAGGTGGCCGCCAAGATGGCTGCCAATACCTATCAATGATCATAACTATGTAACTATCCAATCAAATTTGATGAATTTGGTGTCTATACCTTGGTTTCAAGGGGCAAAGAACACATAATGATCATCAGAAATTGTTTAAGATTAATAAAGTACACACCAATCCAACATGGCGTCAAAAATGGCCGCCAAGATGGCCGTTAAAACCTATTTATGATCAAAACTATGTAACTATCAACTTAAATTTGATCAATTTGGTGTCTAAACCTAGGTTTCAGGGGGCTAAGAATACATTAATATCATCAGAAAAAAGTGTAAGTTAATTATTTTACACAGTAATCCAACATGGCGTCCAAGATGGACGCCAAGATGGCCACAAAGATGGTCGACAAAACCTATTAATGATCATAACTATGTTACTTTCCACTCAAATTTGACGATTTTGGTGTCTATACATAGTTTTCAGGGGGCAAAGAACACATTAAGATCATCAGACATTGTTTAAGTTTATTATATTACACACAAATCCAACACAGCGTCCAAAATGGCCACCAAGATGGCCGCCAAAACATATCTATGATCATTTAATATAACTATGTAACTATCCACTAAAATTTGATGAATTTTGTGTATATACCCAGGTTTCAGAGAGCAAACAACACATTAATATCACATTTATATCATCAGACAAAATTTAAGCTGATTATGTTACACAGAAATCCAACACGGCGTCCAAAATGGCCATCAACACAATACGAAGGACCACAAGTCCATAACTTGTTACTGAAACGTTATGGTTGTTATATAAAATGCCATAGTTTAGGAGACAAGGAACACTTTAATCGAATTGACGTTATCACTAAGCAATTGAATAATCATAATATCCAATTTACGACATTTGGAAGAGAGAATGAACCAGCATATGACTTCATGATAGGATCAGGTTTTACTAACTTTTGTAGACTTCATTTGTTACCGTTGCTGAAAATCATTGAAGATTAATTACAGCCTGAATAAGCAAGAGTTCTTTCAAAAGGTTAATATTATACACTCTGCGTTCCTTTGACTATTTATTTACATAAAAGCGAAAGTAGATGGTCTTATTGTCCCTTTCGGAGTAACGCAGGATCAAGATAAGCAAATCTGTATCCTCGCCCACCAACGTTGTGGTGCTACGACGGGATCTTTATACTGTTGCTTTAACAATTTGAACGTCTGCATCCCCTGAAGACAGAACAACATAGCATCCCATTTTAGTCAGAGTTGTGCTGATCAGAGCAATCATGCCGGCCTTGTTTCTGTCACGAGACAAAAAGTCTTCCTTTTTTACATGAGCATTCTGTTTCTTTGCTGAAACTCACAATATGATTCACGTTTCCGGTGCGTTTTGTCTTTGTTATAATCACCGTCTTCGTAGCCATCGAACCCCACTGTCGCTTGTCCGTAATGCCTTTCTCTGAATCTACATAAGACTCGGCTATTGCGTTATATGAGTCGCCCTTCTCCATGGTTAACGATGCAGCAAAGTGCCACCATCATGCATCTGTTTCATGAATACAGTTCATCACAGCCTCACATGATGTGTCTACAGCATACTCTCAAATTGCCTGAGCGATCTGAGGCTTATCTGCTGTACAAAGTATGTTCTTGGCTTCAAAGAAGGCAGCAGGATGGGAGCTCAGTTCATAAGACAATACGACTGCAAGGGAAGGATCTCCAGATTTTGACACCACCAGAAAACGCTGGAACAGAAGAGCAGGATCAAAAGCACGGTCAGAAGCGATCTTAACAGCCAAGCTATTCCCAAGAGATTTGGCTCTGTATTTTCTCGTGAATTTATAAGCAAAGACCGACTTTCCTATGATATCTCTTATGATCGTTTTCCCAACCGCCTCAATTGCATGAACATTCACATCTGACCCAGCCACTATCCCATTGACCATGTTTCTCAGAGTAGGGTCAGCTGTGTATGGTGAGCAGGTTGTAATCTGTGTCTGCATTTTCTCTAGATCAGAAGAATCCCCTTTGATGCACGCCTCAGTTGAGTCTTTGTGTTGTGGACTTGTAGTATAGGTCAGGTCTGTGAAATCCTGCATCGCACTGTTGTGCTCGGATGTTGCAGATAGGGTCCAAGGGGTTTGCATTTCCTCGGTCATTCCACTGCCGCGAGTTAGACCACATGTGCTCTATAAAAACATCATCAATGTTTGCTCAATAACAAGATCAAGTCCTAGCCCAGCCCAGCACTGATGGCTCCTACAAACAACGTGAAAACCAATACCGAACTTTCGATAAACGTCCGGGTGCGTTTCCTCTAGGTTGCTTATTTGCTGCAGATATATGTAGTAATACGCAGATTGCAGGTAATGTACCCAGCTGCAGCAAAGATGGATAGCAAATCGGGCACTGCCTAATGCATCAACCAACACCCAGTACGATATGCTTTAATCAACACCCTTGAATTGTTAATCATAAGCTGATAATTCAGCCATACTATGCTTGTCTTTGAGGTCTGGGCAATTTCATGTTTCTTCTTCTCTGTAGCCCTCTCGAGTTTGATCAAAATCGCATAACATATCATCTGCTAGCGTCGTTTTGCCCCTCAGAAGGGAAGAGTACAAATCCTTGGCATGATCCAGCAGTATCTGAATGTCTGGATCTTCCTTGGTCATTTCGGCTGAAAGCTGGCTGTGTATGCACTTTTCAACAAGAAGATGGTCCCGTGAAGCCCTCTGGACAGCTTTTCGTGTCACAATGTGCACAATTGCATTTCTCAATAGACAGCCTCAAGTATGTTTTTGAGAGCGGTTTCTTCCATGAGGGATCCTTTCCCCCCCCCCCGCAAGTTCATACGTTTATGAAACATCCCAAATTCTGAACAACATTTTCAACTACTTTGTGGCGCATCATTGACCTTCCAATACAAGGGTTGGTCAAACATTACAATGGTGTGAAGATTGTGGCAAGGTTGCAAACTAAGACTTATGTTGACAGAATGCACGCTTTGTCTCCATTGTACATATTAATCATAGGCAATAATTTGACTGACAACAGCCCAGGGATCTGGCTTTGCTGATGCAAGATACGCATCATTTCCTGCCAATTCAGTGTTGTCTGAAGCTGAAAAATATCGATCCTCTTGTCAAAATCCAGAAATCGCGGCAGGTCCAAAATATGGCGTTTCACATAACAAGCATCACGTCAAAAGTAATGGACTTGCGGACCTTCGTATTGTGTCATTGGACGCCATGTGAGATTTCTGTGTAACAAAATAAACTTAAACTATGTCTGACAATCGTTATGTGTTCTTTACCCCTCGAAACCTCGGTATACACAACAAAATCATCTAATCTGAGTGGATAGTTACATAGTTATGATCATTAATAGGTTTTGGTGGCCATCTTGGCGGCCATTTTGGACGCCATGTTGGATATGTGTGTAATATAATAAACTTTAACAATGTCTGATGATCTGAATGTGTTCTTTGCCCCTTGAAATCTATGTATATCCACCAAAATAATCAAATTTCAGTGGATATTTACATAGTTATGATCATTAATAGGTTTTTGCGGCCATCTTGGCGGCCATTTTATACGCCATGTTGGATTTGAGTGTACTTTTGTTAACTTAAACAATGCCTGATGATCTGTATATGTTATTTGCCTCTGGAAACGTAGGTATAGACACCAGCTCCATCAAACGTGAGTGAATAGTTACATAGTTATGATCATTTATAGGTTTTGGTGGATATCTTGGCGGCCATTTTGGACGCCTTTTTGGTTTTGGGTGTAATATAATAAACATATACAATGTATGATAATCTAAATGTGTTCTTAGCCCCTTGAAACCCATATATAGCCACCAACATTATCAAATTTGAGTGAATATTTACATAGTTATGATCTTTTATAGGTTTTGAAGGCCATCTTGGCGGCCATTTTCGACGCCATGTTGGATTTGTGTGTACTATTGTACACTTAAACAATGTCTGATAATCTTAATGTGTTCTTTGCCCCTTGAAACATAAGAATAGACAACAAATTCATCAAATTTGATTGTATAGTTACATAGTTATGATCATTAATAGGTATTGGCGGCCATCTTGGCGGCCATCTTGAAAAAAAAACTTTCCGGAGGTCCGATTGTGGTAAAAAGAAGCTTCTACCCTACAAGGTTCAGTAAAAATACCTTTTGTAGCAATTTTTTGGTGGTTGAAGGTATTTTTTTCATATATTGACCCTACTAAAATACGACATGCAATTTGCGGTTCAATTTCTCTCAGACAATTTATGAAAATTAAGGTGATTGATGCCCCATCTTCAAATGAGAAAAAAATACCAAAAGCTGCCAGTACCAGACTGTTATCAACCATTTTCATATGCTACTGGCATGCATCATCCAAGATATATAGGTGTAGTTTTGCCCCCCTTACTGGTACACCATACCTCAATTTTGGGTACTTGGCTGAAGGACTAAATTATGTGGTTTACATAATTTACCAGACGATGCGTCCACAAGACACAAAAAATAATTTTAAATATGTATTCAGACATTTAAACCTTCCAAAGTTAGCTGTTGTAGGCAAAACAATGGTGCAACAGAAAAACATGGTTATATGGTATTACTATATAAACATTTGAACCCGGGAAAGAACTTCGTAAAGGACCATGTGCTCATGTGAGCGAAAACATCACAAAAACCTGTCAGTTATAGATGGCAGTGCAAGCTTGTACAATTTAAATTTTACGTCTATTTATCATGTTTTCTCAATTCATAGTAATCCATTCCGCACAATAGCGGGTAATGCGTTCCCATTTTTATTACTACTTAACTTTTACCTTTTGATTTTCACCCAAGTCAGATTTTCGCTTAAGGTTCATATAACTGATACAGTAGGAGATTTTGCTTATGATTTATTGCTCATATCCCATATACCACGTACGGGCTGAGTATGATTAACGGTTTAAACTGTTGAATGTTTAATTTATGTAGAGAAATTATTTTCCTCTGTAATTGAAACGTCATTAACTTGTATATCGTTAATACCGCAAACATCAAAACAGCAAAAACAGTTTATATGAAGAATAATATCGAACATTATCAAAATGGATTGGATTCGATTAAATTTAAATGGCAATGAAAACTAGATTTGAACATGCTTCGAACAGGATCTGAATTTCGCTCTCGTTGTTACGTAATTGATCTTATGAATTTGTCTCCATCATTGTTGCATACATTTGAAAATCAAGCGTATAATCATGCATTCTAATTGAACATCTGATGCAGATAGAACGCATCCTGATATTATTTATTCTAAATAATGCTGATAAAGATCGTGTGCATGTCAATTAATAATGACCTAAACACCTGATAAAGAGCAAGCGCGTTGATATACTTTCTCTATCGACATTTAATATTACAAACTTTTAGTGGAACATATTGTATTCGAAATTTGAGAGCCATACATAAAAACAAATGATGTGTGAAATTATAATACGTTATTGCCGTATTAATGTTCAAATTATGCATTGAACGGTGAATTATATTGTCCCACATTAATTTTTGACTTAATTTACACAATTATTGTAATTGGTTTGTTTACTTAAGTAGACGATACTTGATAGGCAATGAAAAATGTGCTTTAATACAATCACAATCATGATTTTCAGTTGTATTCTATGGAACTTAAAGATGCTGTACGACGTTTTTTTGTATTCTACAAATCAATTTTTATTTCAAGCCCTCAATTATCTTATGCGGGTTATTTTGCAAGTCATTACAAATATTGTGTGTCAAACGTCTATATGTGTGCCCAAGTGGTTTATCGGGAGCGCTTTTGGATGTTCGAAAAACCATAGGCAGCCTTTCAAAAGTTTTGTAACGCATCGACTTTAAATCACATTTTTTCGAAAATAGCATGGCTTTGCAATGTTATGTCCGCCTAGAGTTGTTACTATCAGAAGCGGAACAAAAAAGCAGAAACCTCCGTGAAGATGATTAATGGAATACTTCTATAACGTGTATATACTAGTAATCAATGTCTTTCTTATTTTTGTCACATGCTGATTCGTCGCTAGCCTAAAGTAGCTGAATATCAACAGGAGCAACTAAGAGCAAGATATGCGATTTCAGAAATATATAAGAGAAACAGCGAAGGCGATTCCGTCCGTTTTCGACGGTTACCTCAGTTTCAAAATGTCTGTGTATTATGATGCAAGGGTAATCTACCACAGACGATTTTAAACATAAACAGTGCAAGTCCATCAGGTGTTCCCTCTCTCCATGCCCTGCAATTTTATAGAAACCTTTCATCAGGGCCGTTACTCATTCTGGCTCATATTGTAGAACTGTCGGCATCGGTCCATCTTTTTCTTTGCTTATGTGGCTTCGTTTCACGACGCTTAACGAAATCTGTCGAATGAATCTCTGCAAGTTCTTGCCGAACATGCATCATGGCCTAGCTGCGTCCTCTTTTTCCAGGAAAGGTCCCAAAAACTAGCCATTTTAATTGGCAATCCGTACGAAACTTAAATGGGAGATTGCAGTGAATGTTCTAGTTACTTTATGAATTTCTTTCTTATTATTAATCATGATGACTGTATCATTTCAGACATGGAATCCACCTAGAAAAACACCGGAAATGGCGGTGATTCTCGAAGACGACCTGACGGTGTCTCCATATTTCTACAGATACCTCAAACTGTTTAACCGAAAATACGGACATAGTCCGAACGTTAGCGGCTACTCACTCCAGGGTAAAAGCATCCAGCACAGCACCCTGGTGAGCGACTGCTGTTTAGAAGTGGACACGAAGTACCAGGTGTTCTTATATCCCACCCTTGGCACATCCGGCTTCGCTCCAAATCGGTTGCCATGGATACAGTTTCAAGGTAATGAATGTAGCTTTGGATGTTTATTAAAGATTGGTGTATAAGTGGTTTCTTGATTTTTGTCAAACTATTTCTAGCCATGGTGTGCACTATCCGACCCTCTTGACATTGTAAATTGTAAATATGCCAAAATCTGTGAATAGGTCCGTTTAAATAAAAACTAGTCTAACTATATGAGACCGTATTTGTTACGCATATACTCAATATTTTAATTAGAAAATGAAACGACGTACGATGAATGTAATCAATGTGTCAATCAAAACGTGACAGGACGCAAGTTTAATGATTTCATTCCTTATTATCTAGTATTTAAGCTAAAACGAAATATTAAAAGGCAGCCGAGACGAATTTGCACGTTTACATCATGCAAGTTCTTGCACATGATACGCTCCATTGCAATCGATTGTTTTTAAAAAAAATATGAATTATTTTACTTAACACAAGATTATTGTTTCGTTAAAATCTGAATTAACGTTGGGTATCGAATGACGTCTAGTTCAAATGCAGACGCAACAACCCAAATTTCTGTATACTAAACACAAAATGATCACTTATGAACTTCGATTATAACAAAACGAGTTCATCAACTTATCGGAGAGCAGTTCAGTAAAGATTATCATGTTTAGGCTAACAAGTTTAGAATAGAGCAAATTCAGACGGTATGCTTTGTAAAATGCTTTGACAGCTACCCAATAATGAACGTTCAAGTTGCATGCAATTTTCTACATTTAATCTGTGTGCGCACTTGAAAATATTGATTAATTTTTGTTAAACATGAAACTACATTTTTTTTTTGCATTTTAAGTATGCAATTGTTTGTGGGGTGCACACAATTTAAGCGGCAAGATAACCTTTTTTCGACCTTCCTGGATCCATATCAGCAAGTTTGTGCGTGGTGTGCATCTTTCCTGCAGTCGCGTCATGCCTTCATTGAATGTTTGTTCCGTTGCTGAACTGATATGCATTGGCAAGTGTCCGTCAAGGGATGAGATAAAAGCTTTTTTAACTTGGTTGAAGAGTGCAAATAGATTAACCATGATAACAGGTCTCGCAATGTAAACATTAATCTGCATTCGTCTTTCATATCCGGTCGATAAGATATGCGTTAAAGCATGTTAGATTTGTTTGAAACGGAAAGTGTGATCAACATTAAGCATGTTGAATCCTCATATATTTAAAACATGTCATCCACATTTTTTATTACCGGTATATATAAATTATTATTAAAATCATAAGATACATACAATGTTCTGCTAAACGTTCACTCGCACTTGTATCAAAATACTTATATAATGTTATTTTTTCCAATAACGGCGGAAGATATCAACTTTAACTGTTTAAAGCGGGACTGTACGATTTTTATATGTGTTAAATTTTAATATATTGATACAATTATGTTACGATGACACAAAATATGCAATAAAAAATATACATTGAAGACGAATTTCATAAAATGCAGCAAACACAAGTTAGCGCTGGTTAAAGCCGATGCCGACACTTTTACTCGTATTTGTAAGGAAACAAAATTGTGTCTTTGTGTCGTATGAACGAACCTCCACTAAATCTAAATTTAGATTCACATTGTACATGCATTATATACATGCTGGCGAATTCGGCTGGAAGCCATTTTCAATTTCAGATTTAAATATCTGGCTTATTTCGCATTTTTCGACACATGTTCTTCTTAACTTTTATTTTAATTTATATTGAAATATATGTATAATAAGTTGTTCAGACATTTTATAAAAAATCATAAATATTTGACAAAATCGTAGTCCCGCTTTAAATCAAAGCGCCGTAGGCGCTGAAGGCCTGGGGCTAGATTTAGTGTGCTTGGGAAGAAGTTTAGTTCTTTAACAAAAGATAGTTCGACTATTTATATAGATGTCAATATCTTTATACATAGTCAAACTATCATTTTTTAAGAAGACGTTTTGTCGGAAGTTTTTTTATTGATTTAGTATGTGTATGCATTATTATAAACAGGTTTATAAAAATCAAGGCTGCAGCTGCATTTTTCAAAAAGTCACAATGGATAGTCGATCATTAAGTCATGGCCATCGAGCGCCTATAATCTACAGATCTGGTAGAGGTTCGTCTACATAGGCGGTGAAGATATGTGGCTGGGAACGAGATTATGACCCGTCTGGGTCTGTCACTTTTTGTGTGTTATGTCATAAATGCTGAATGCCCGTTTTGGATGAAATGACGTCCTTATTCAACCAGTATCGGTTCATGTTATGCTTATCAGTTTGTGTTCATAATATCTCCATTGATCGCGTATCTGGATGAACATAATTAATTTCAAAGTACGGAATAAATTGTACTAATATTAATCCGTAAATACTCATGGTTGCCATGGGAACAAAAAAAATCTGTTTTCATAATTATTACTATTTTAAAGAATTTAAGCCAAAACAAAAGCACAGAAAATCAACAAAATATGTTCTGGACAGAAATGGAACATCATTAACATGTTTATAATATACATAAATATATGCACATTTTCTGGAAAAAGGTGTGTATTCAGAAATTGAACATTTTGTACAGCTATGAACTTAAAACTAAAACGAATAACTCCTCATGATACAATTTGTGTTGTGTGTCTGTACTGCCAGACATTATTTTGTTTATTTAGCAATTCAATTTTGTTCCATGATTGATAAAATTAAGTAGACAAAATACATTAAGTTAACAGTTGCTATGGAAACAGTAATTTGTGGATTGCATATACATGCTGTTTGTGATCAACAATGTATTTTAAGTTAATATATTATTAATCTTCGCATAAGTGTCAAACAAAATTCACTAGTGCATTTCATACGTAGAGATTCAAAAACATGATTTTCAACTAAAACAAAATTAAAGCAATAAGCACTACATATTTAATGGCACACGTCACTAATTAACTCACTATAGATTGAACTTTAAACACCAAAATATTCATTTACATGTAAAAATAAATCAAATACAAACATAACATGAACACATACGTTTACATCACATATCTTGATGTTTAAATGAACTACAACAGTATTAGTGATATTATTTTAAGACCA
>VMBQ01005562.1:14981-35903 GCA_007657795.1 Dreissena rostriformis | reverse complement strand
GATTTGCGTGCAGAGAGGACTTTACTTTTCATTCTTCCATAAGTGTATGCGTGTTGGCGTTTTCGGGACTTGAATATGCTTTGGGAGATTTAACGATTTTTGTGAAGTCATTTTTGTTGTGAAAGAAGTTTCAGGATTTGTTGAGGCAGTCATTTCGTGTTTTAAATGTCAGACCACCATACTTCCCATAAATTTGAGAAATGCATCCCCAATAGCCTTTGCTTTATTCCACGTCGCTTCCGCATTCAAATGTATATAGATACTTTGAAAACAAATATAATTATGCTTACTCAATATCAATATTTAAATCATAATTACATGTATGGATTGGCGCAATTTTGCGATGGATTCCTATGTAGATATTCATAAAATACTATAGTTATTCTAACTCATCTGACTGATTTAAGTCACATCTCAATTAATTACGTTATATGTATGGGTTGGCTCATTAATTTCCCATCGCTTGCTATTTAAAATGAGATATTCTCAAAACAAATAACATTGTTTATTATTGCTTTTTTGACAGTTTCACGAGTTTAAATGTGATACTCTTGCTATGGATGTATTTTAAATGACATGGAATAAATATGCGTATAATACATTCCCAATGAGTCTGCCTTTTACCTACAGAAGGATGAAGAAGACAAATCGCGGGCAGTAAACAAAGTATAGACAAAACATGCGCGGAAGCAGACATTATCAAATCTCACCAAGAGTCAATGTCGTACCAACAAGTCACAATAAATCAAGACTGACACACAAGAGTCAATGTCGTACCAACAAGTCACAATACATCAGACTGACACACAGGCCAAACAATCTGCATCCTTTATCACAAACATCAATAGGATTGATTTCGATATAGATAGCGTTTTGCAAAAGTTTTCAAAAGAAGGTTGCTTTTTCGCTTTATAAGGGCGGGGCGAATTAAACGTCCTGTGGAACTGACATTTCGGGGCTAGGTTTCTTTTTTGCGATTAATTGACAGTGTGTATATTGCAAACAATTAATCAATTAAACATTTTATGAAAAAAAGGTATTGCAAAGAGGACCATCGTGATCCCGGTATTCAACCACTCGCGATGTGGCAACATAACTCGGTTATCTTGAACGTATTGCCACTAGTTCTCACCTTTATCATGTAAACTGTGCAAGTTATTCTAATTAATTACGACATAGAGGTGTCAACTGTTGCATAAATTGAAGAGGTATGCCATTCATGTAAGCATAGTTCTATCAATGAATGTTAATAGATCTTTGATGTCAGTACTGATCAAAGTACATTTAATATCTAGTGAAACCTGGCGCGTTTATACATCCTATAAAATGAAATGAATGAAATACAAAACCAATCCGAAAGTACATTCATCAGGATGATTGAGAAATGTAGGTCTGACAGTTAAATAGACGGTGCGTATACGTTCACATGTGTCGCTCCTCTTGTAACATGCATGCGCATGATCGTTTGAGGATGGGGAAATTCTGACTCAAAACAAAGTTCGATTGCACCATCTGTGGTTAAATAGCTATCACGTTTCCTTATCAAATATGCAGCAAGCATTTCGTAAAATGATATGCTTCGTATTTGTTTCCAAATACATGTAATAATTTATTCTGAAATTGTGATTTTAATAAGGTTATAGTTAACAGTAAATACACAGCCTTTTTTCTCTTTTATTTTTCAGATCAGATGATTTTCTAAGGTATCCGGTATGAAACAAAGCTGGGACATTTCTCGGCACTTGGAATTTACTACGACAAGGAATGGAAATGGAACATATTTATAACATAAATGTCAAACTTTTCGTGTCAATAAGTATTTAAGTTTACACTAGTGAACATCAGTCATCCATATGTCAATATGCAAGAAAAAACAACAGCTTCCAAGACTTGTAAAGGTCGATTGACATTCCGATGGATATTGTTCAGTTTTATGACGCTGGTTGTCATAGTTTTATTCTACTTGTTTGAATCATCCATAAGCATTTCTTCTTTTGTAGCCGTCTCAATTAAAATGAAGTCAAACTCGAACCACGTGCTAGATTTGTACTTTACAAACTCAACCGTATTTAAAACAAACGGAACATTTGGATCATCAACTATCGTGGAAAGTGACCCTAGTTTCGATGAAAAGCAAACGGTTCGTGCCAGCTTGAAAGCGCTTATACGCCAAACAACCATGGCTTCTAGCAAGCTGAAACATTTCCCTATGAATGTTACCGCTTACAAAAAAGTTGCCTTTCTTGATCTGAATTTAACACGAACCGAAACAAGCTCAGAGGAGAGGTTAGCCATTAAATCACATATAAAAACAGAACACCTTGAAAAAGACGGGGTGCCACGCAATACAAATGTGCGCCAGAGTGACTGTGATAATTGTTTTAAACATGATTTTGAATATGTTATTCAGAACGACCACATCTGCGAGACATTGCAAATGCAAGAACAAATCGATCTTCTGATACTTGTTTTCACTGTGCACAACAATGGCTTGATTCGGCAGACGTTGCGGAGCACGTGGTTGTCATACACGAACAACAATACTGCAAATGTGAGGCACGTGTTCCTTCTAGGAAAAACAGCAGACGAAAGGTTACAGGAATCTGTGATGAGGGAAAATGAAATATATCACGATATCGTTCAGGAGATGTTTATCGACAGTTACCAAAATCTCACTTACAAAACAATAATGGGCTTTAAATGGGCCTCTACAAAATGTTCTAATGCAAAGTTTGTTATGAAAACAGACGATGACATGTGGGTCAATGTACCTGCGTTAGTGAAGTCGTTGTCGGGAACCGATATGGCAAACTATTTACAAACGGGACTAACCGGCGAGTGTAGACAAAATGCATCACCCATCAGGGATAAAAATTCCAAATGGTACGCGTCTTTAATTTCTTATCAGGACAAGTCTTATCCACCTTTTTGTTCAGGGACTGGATACATGACCAGCATTAAAGTCGCGTCGGATATTTACAATATTTCTCCGCACGTGCCTTTCTTCCATCTAGAAGACATCTATGTTGCTTTGTGCATTCGGCGACTCGGGTTTTCGTCAAAGAAAACTTTAGGTTTCAACACAGGGCACAAATCTAATTTATGTGATTACAAAAAGGATGACGTCTTAACAGTTCATCAAGTTTATCCTCCGAAGTTGACTGAGATATGGAAGACGCTGTGCAGTCCTGTCGTAGCAAGTCAGTTATAACCATAATGATAAAGGAATGATATATAATACGGTCATTTGCTAACTTTTTTTGCNGTATTTTTCGTAAGATTTCCAAAACGACGACTAATATTTACATCTTTAATAGTCACCTTTATCTATGTAACTTTATACTCAAGGGAAAGACCCCCGATAATGTTGTAGAACTTTAGGTCCAACCCTTTTTCCATATTATCTTGTGTGAATTGTAATTCATTTGTATTTGTCAATTTGGAAATAAAATATGTTTAAACTAAACTATTTCGAACAACATTTTCTTACGTGCTATCTTGGTGCGAAGAATTCCTAATCTAGAGAACATCGCAAAAGCTGTCATTAATTTTTGTTATTGATAACTTTTACCTCGACTAATGGCTAATATTCCGATAGGGGAAGTAACTCAGTACAAATACTATAACTATCGTGCACGTGATTGTCAATGCACGAGCAGCGTTGAAAGATTTTCGGCGAGAGAAGAAACTAAAAGTGAAAATGTTGTATATGAAGCTTTATAATATATGATGTGTCTGATAAACGAACCAAATAAACTTCCTCGGGGAGCTCAAAACAAGAAATTTTTCAGAAAACAAAAGTAACTGAAAGAAAATGTATGTTATACCCCCGTCACACCGGACTGGCGTCCTTACGGCGACCTAAGACTGTGTTTCTGGGAAATTCTGATTCCCGTTGAATAAAAGCCAAATCTGGTCACTTCAACGTATTCTTCAGATTCAGATTCGTAGTAAGGACGCCAATGACTTTTTCGGTAAAAATGCTGTTTTACGCCTTCCCGTCACACCAGCGTCCTGGTTTATGGCGTTCTGCGCGTCCTCACGGCGTCCTTAATACGTCCTTAAGACGCACTGGGGTCGCAGTAGGAACGCCATAGTCGTAGTAGGGTCGCAATAGACGCCGTAAGGACGCAATGAAGTCGCAGTAAGGACGCCATAGTCGTTCTGAGGACGCAATAGACGTACGAAGGACGTACTAAAGTCGCAATAAGGTCGCCGTACGGTCGCATTGCAGTCAATGATCATTTTCTGTGGGTTTGAGCGGCGACCACACGACGTCCATGGCGACCTAACAGCGACCCTACCACGTCCCTACTACGACTATTGCGTCTCTACGGCGTCCCTACAGAACACCGTAAGAACGCCGGACTTCGGCGACCAATTTGAACATGTTCAAAGTGGTCGCCGTGGGCTCGCGTCCTGAGCAATTTTCGGCGTCCTCACTGCGTCCTCTTGCGTCCTTACTGCGTCCCTCCGGCGTCCTCACTGCGACCTGGGTCGCCGCAAGGACGCAGTAAGGACGCCAGTCCGGTGTGACGGGGGTATTGCAGGGTCTTGTATAAAGGTGTATTAACACGCGTTCGTTCTAAAACTAAACCAGGAAACAGCCGTAAGTCTGTCACATTCTGGGCTTCATGCGATATCTGACTGCTGTAATCCTGTCTGTGCATTCCTTCATCTCAAATCGCATGGCCATGGCATGAAACTTATAACACGGACTGTTCAAATTTTGAACCGTTTAGTTTCAAACTATGGCGTTCTAGTTGAAATGTATTACTAAATGAATTAAACGCCACGACGAATCCACAAAGATTGTGTCGTTATCACGAGTTATTTATCTCGTTCCCACTAGGTACTAAGTCGTTCCCATCAGTTAGCTTTGTCGTTCCAGCGACTTACTAACTCGTTCCTCGACTTATCAACTCATTTCCACGATTTAGTTATCTCGTTTCCACGACTGTTGGAGAACACAAATTACTTCTTTAGTATATGTTGTTTGATCATTAACTACGGTAATTCAAAACTTTACAGTGTATTCTCTTATCTATCAATTCCATAAATGTTTATTACGTCTATTGAACGTTCACATGACTAGACAGCTTTCAAAATGATTTCAGTCGAGTAAACAATCTGGTCTCGAGCAAAATTGTTCTAGTTGGTCATGCATTAATCACAACGTTGTTAGAGCTTGACTTACTAATGCCATGACAATTATATTGGTGGTCTTGGCCAAATTTAAACATGATTTATAACTGTCTTTTCATTGTACTACTTTTTTCCTTATTCAGTCGATACGTTCATGTCCTCTTAATGTTCCTGTTTCGTTATATCCATGGATGGTTTCATCCATTAATTTGTAGACGTTGACCAATAGTCAATTGACGAGAACACATATACAAAAACAAATGACAATATTTTTGCAAACAGAGCAAAACATGTGATACTATGAGATATTAATGAAATGAGTATCAGTTCACGTTAATAACATTACCTCACACATATTTCATTATACAATAATATTTGTTTTTCGATTGATGAAAACAGTTAACAACTCACCAGGCTGGAATAAATTTCGACCACAGTGGACTTGCGTCCACTAGTCGGTCTTGGCATATGCAAGCGTGGTTAGTAAATTCATAATCAAATAAAATAGTTCTATTGAATTAACAATAAGAAAAGTGTATCTGAGCAGTTAATGATTATGATTGGACATGACTACTGTTGCATCAGCCTGCACGGGTGAATGCACACTGTTCAGAGACCAGAATAAACACAAAAAGTAAATGGATATTATATTAATCATTTTGAGCCAGTTTTGCTCAGATGATTTGCGATCTTCAATGGAACTTTCCCGCTCGTCAATGTCGACCTAACGCGTATACGTTTCGATCAGAAAACCACAGTTAAACTGCAAACAGTTTGCAAAACGGACTCAAAATGATTTTGACGTTTTTGCTCAAGTATAATACGTTATATTGAAATGTACTTTATGTGCCTTCATGCATGCGTAGCACTTTGCAAAAGCGGGAATGTACCAATCAAAGATCGCATATAACCATTAAGTAAGCTCATCTGAGCAAAACGCACTCATAATGATTTTTTTCACGCCTTTGTCCGTCGTACGCCGTGAGTCAACATTTTCATTCGTCGTCAACCTTTTGTCAAATTTTAATAATAGACTCTACACTACATACTTTCGCGATACAAACACCATATCATTTGATATCGTTGCCATCTTTACTTCTCTTCTGTGTAATACATTAACAATCATCTTATTTAAGCAATCCGACAAACAATTACCCATTAACGGGACACATACGTTATTTATGGCAAATCATTTCAATTGAATTATGTATAATATACATGCCTGATGTAATGGTCATACCAGTTCTCTCACAAACTTTAACATAGCTTCTAAAACTTAAAAGCTCGAACAATTGTCTTAAATGAATTTGGTTACTTGAAAAAAAACACAACATAAGCATGTTTGTATGTCTAGAGTGGACCTTTGCAATTTAGCTATTTATGTTTCTGAATATTCCACGTAATCATTATTGTTTCATAACCAATAATTGATTTTCAAACCCAAGATAAGCAAACCGCACGAAGTTAAAAGTTGTTCAAATAATTGCCTTTACATAATGCAAAGTTGAGTAGCCAATAGTTCGACGTCTCTGTTACAATGTTAAGCAAACTCGGTTTTATGCAACTGTCTACTACGTGAATGAACCGTGTCTATAATTGTGAAATTAAATTCGATAATAACGGCTTGTCAAAACTTGATTGTGAATTTAAATATATAATTTCTTAAGGATCGTTCTGGTTTGTGATCCGACAGTGATACCAGTATACAAGTCTGAACTGAACAACGCCTAACCAGGAGGTAACATAACGTATGCAAAGGCATACACATGAATCTACTAAAATGTTGTAAAAGAGTTGCATACATGCACCTTGATCACAACGAAAAAATAACATAACTGCGAAAGCGTGTTTCTATCAATCTAAAAAAAAGTATATATTAAACGTACACTTTACATTTCTGATGTGGTGTCCAAAGAACAGCTTAACTGTATGAATGCTTTGGCCAAATGTCTCATAAAATATAAACCTAATATTTATCATCATAGATGTCATTTATATACTCTTAATTTCCACTTTTCAGTGATTTAAGATACAAACAATATAAAGCAAACATGCATTCACATATATAAACATAGAGTAAAGTACTACTTACATAAATAATAATTTACATCTGAATATTATGTATAAAGAGATCAATAAAACGTCTGTTTGTTTTAAAAACATTGCAGTTACTTTTACGTTATACACATATTAATGAAGTTACATATACTCCTGTTTGTCTCGTCATCAAGGGTGTTTGCCGCGGATAGTAATAATGTCACCATATCATATGGATTAGTATTGGGGAGAATGTTACACGCTCGTAGTATTGTAAGTCTATATTCTCTCAGTCTTTGACAAGAGGCGACGGCATGAATGTCGCTGTTTAGGATTATGAGACCACAGTGTCTGCAATTATGTCCGGGAGTTTGTTCCCGTGTGTTCACTAGGACACGCACAGCTGCCGTGGCTTCCGTTGTTTCGCGAGGTGTCCTCGCCGCGGTCCAGATGCGAGCGGCCCTGAGTTGAGGGTGAACGACACTAAATCGCGCAAATTCTGGATCCCCTGTGACGCTCACTGTCCATTGCTCCGTGTGATATTGGCGGATCGCATTGTTTGCAAAACGTTTCCACTTCAGTTTAGGACGTATAATACTGGAATCGCGATAAACTGTATAATGGTCCAAAATAACATTGCTAGAACAACTCACTTTAAATGATATACTTATCCAGAATACAAATCAAATATTAAAGGAATTCCCCTATAGTGTCCCGTTTATATAAGTGGCTGACGTGAAAATGTTTTTAATTATGACGCTTGTTATAAAACGCAGCTGTTTTTCCAACAATTTAAATTAAGACAACTAATTATAATCGCATAACCACCGGTTTCATAACAAAACAAGGTGACAAATTGCATGTACCGACATAACTCTTAAATCAGGGTTATATATATGCTAATTACAGTAATTAGTATGCATGCACAACCTAATTTATGCGATGATAGTCTATAAAAACTAGTTGAAAATGGTAAAACTATTCATTTTTACGTGAGATATATCATTAATGAAATACAATGACAACTTGTCATTGCGTCATATCTTTTTATTTTAATTAGATGACCGTAATACATCGGATGTTGTGAAATGCTCTCAAGTTGTTTTCCTCTTTGAGTGATCGTTTTGTGTTTTTGGTTGTTTTCCAGATTGTGAAATTGCAAATTAGTTGTTCTTTCTTTTTTAGTTATCGGTTAATTATTTATTTTCCAGATTGTGAAATGTCAAATTAGCATATATGCATATGCGTCTTGGAAAGGCTCTGTCTATAAAAGGCTAGATGAATGCCGCTTAATTATAAAATCGAGTTTATTTCTGAAGTACCATGGCTAGCAACAAGATCGCAGTTTTGCTCGTTTTCTCAATTGTCGTGACTTTGATGCACGGAGCATCAATAATGGAGCTACATGATCTGGGTAAGTGCATCTTGCTACTACTACTACTGCAACTATTTTTTTCTACAATATACTTCTTAAATAATAAGTTCTATAATCCACGCTATGACTGCATGGGCAATGGTATCTTTGTATAACGTGTCGATTAAAAAGGTGTCTTCCTAATCTTTCAAATCTACATTTCATGATTATGGCATGTATCAAATTTGAGAAACGTAAATACATAAATAAACAAATAAATACAAATAAAATAAAAATGAGTAAAGCAATGAACAAAGACATAAATAAATACAAATACAATAAAAAATATGTAAAGAAATGAACAAACACATAAATAAATAAATTAAAAAATAACTACATAAATACAAAAATCGGGCGTGTAATTTATGTCTTAATGCGCGATCTCCATGTTTTCAGTTAAGCGGGGCGTCACCGGCAGTCCCGGCATGGGGGACTGCAGTAGTCGCTGTAGTCGAGGGGGTTGTATTTCCTGGCAATTCGGAACATGCTTCGGGGTTTGCTACTGCTACGGTGTAAGCATGAACACAATTTGTTTCGATGTTACTTGGTTTAAACCTACCGGTTTTGAAAACTCATTAGGTCAATGTTTACCAATATCTTGACATTTATCTTTGCTTAAGTTTAAATAATTAATGATATACCGGTAGTTTTATGTGTTCTTCTTGATTTTATTATATATTTTAATTCTTTAAGTATATATTGTATGAAAATGAACATATGTTTGTGATGTGTTTGCAAGAAATAGTAATGCTTACAGTGTCTAAATATATATTTATTATGTCGTCGCCGTAAAACTCGTTTAATTTTTAATACATTTTCTTCCGGACTGATACATTATTCAGCTTTGAATACATGTTAAAACGCATCCAAAGTAGGAATCTATTGTGTGCCAATATTAAGTCATAGCAAAATTCTTTTTTGCATGAGCCGTACACTTTAAATGAAAATAGCTTGTTAAATCGGACAAAATTAAACTTTGTCAGCACCAATAACAGGTTAACACCTTTCGCTCTCCATATTTTATAACGTATAAATAGTCTTGTGTTTTACATTTATTTATACAATTCTGTTGTAAGGTTTATGAGAATTTCAGCATGAAAGAATTCCATGGCGCAGTTAAAATAACGAAATTGAGGTTGATACAATGTATTTTTCTGATACAATGTCTCTTGCATGTTTTATTTCTTATAACTCTGTGACCAATACTGTTTATTTTTATGCCCCCGACGGTGGGCATCTAGTGGTTGCATTTCCATCTGTCTGTCCGTCTGTCTGTCTGTCCGTCACACTTTGCGTTTAGGTTTCAAAAAATGTGGAATTTGTGTTGAGGTTTCGAAGAATGTGGATAAAGCTTTTTTTCGGGGGCATATGTCATCCTATGGTGACAGCTCTTGTTTATTAATACATATATTATTAAGTCTAGGTTAGCCTAGTGTATCGTCGTGTAGAGTAAACTGAGGTTCTGTTTTTGTTTATTTCAGTCCGGCTATGAGTACCGCTGCAGATCGTGTGACCTATAATCGTGTGTAGCTTATACAACATGGATAGAGGACTTTTTTTCTTTGAAAACAAATATAGCATGTCATTGAAAATTACGATTCGTTCTTGCTTTACAATTATGTATAATGACGGGTAATCATACTGTGTAAGTATTTTAAGTGCATCGTGCCAATGAAAATAAATTAGGAACAATATATATATATATATTTTTTTTTATCAATATTTACCTGCAATCTGCAAAAAAGATAGCTGGATAAAACTGACTATAAACATTTTAGAAAGTGGATCTTTCATGTTATTGATTGTGTGTTGAAATTTGTATCACACGATAAATAAAATATAAAATGAAGAGAATTTATTGAATTTATGTCAAAGATACTTATTGATATTTCAAACTGTCCGGTACAATATGCCTGTAAAAATGACATTACATCAACCGTATGGAGACAATGAAATGAAATAAAGATATTGTCTTTCTATAATTAATTACAAGAATAAAAATACGTGTATGTTTCAAGAAAGATAATAAAACATACTAATTTTGGAAAGAAGATCAGCAGTAGCCGTGAACTTTGTAGTTAAATATACAGAAATCAGAACACATATGTAGAAAGAATGTATGGAGGTACCATATATGCAATATTTTATTAATCACCTTTGTAGACCGATTTTGCTCGGGGAATCAGGCTCGAATTGGGAATATCTCAGCACAAGGAACATCGTCTTACTAATGTTGGTTATGAGTATTCCGCCAAATTAGACATCGAATTGACGAAATTAGACACCATTTTATGTGACCAGTGAAAATAAATATTTACGTGGCTTGTCCTCTCTTATGAAGATTAAAGGGACTTGTTCAAAGAGTTTGTTATTTTTATTACAAATGAAATTTAATGATTTTAATAAAAAACTTCCATATTAAATTCCATATAACCTAAACAAAGTATAATATCAAAATGAACAAATAGAGTAAAACTGTTTGCAATCACCTGTAACCGAACCGTGTGCCTCTTTTTCTTAGACACGTGTGTAACAGCTTGTTCGAACATCCTTCCTTGGTTCTTTTGCAATTATGTTTGAAATTTAATATTTTCCCGTGAACAAGTCCCTATATATTTTCGTTTTTTTTAAACGAGTGCAGTCTAAAAACAAGAAAACATGCCTTACCCTTTATATATTATATGAGTTGCGACGAAGCTGATATACGTATTATATAATGCTGTGTTTGCCAGATGTAGTTATATCACAAGTGCCTCATTCACTTGGATCAAATGGCTAGAGTAGTATTCACTCGGCCACTCGGACCTGCATATATATGGTTGCCGGTTTTACTTAATTAAGTGATCAGCGTTGTGGCAGCATTTTGACGAAAACAACAGAAATTATCCCATCGTTTAGCATTAAAACATGCAGGTTCATACTATCTTCTATTTCAATAGACGATTGNTCTGTCTGTCTGTCCGTCACACTTTGCGTTTAGGTTTCAAAAAATGTGGAATTTGTGTTTAGCTTTTGAAAAATGTGGATAAAGCGTTTTTCGGGGGCATATGTCATCCTATGATGACAGCTCTTGTTTATTAATACATATATTATTTAGTCTAGGATAGCCTAGTGTATCGTCGTGTAGAGTTTACTGAGGTTCTGTTTTTGTTTATTTCAGTCCGGCTATGAGTACCGCTGCAGATCGTGTGACCTATAATCGTGTGTAGCTCATACAACATGGATAGAGGACTTTTTTTCTTCGATATCAAATATAGCATGATATTGAACATTACGATTCGTTCTTGCTTTACAATTATGTATAATGACGGGTAATCATACTGTGTAAGTATTTTAAGTGCAACGTGCCAATGAAAATAAATTAGGAACAATATAAAAAAATTAAATTATCAATATTTACCTGCAATCTGCAAAAAAGATAGCTGGATAAAACTGACTATAAACATTTTAGAAAGTGGATCTTTCATGTTATTGATTGTACTTCTTTATATTGAAATTTGTATCACACGATAAATAAAATATAAAATGTAGAGAATTTATTGAATTTATGTTAAAGATACTTATTGATATTTGAAACTGTCCGGTACAATATGCCTGTAAAAATGACATTATATCCACCGTATGGAGACAATGAAATGAAATAAAGATATTGTCTTTCTATGATTAATTACAAGAATAAAAATACGTGTATGTTTCAAGAAAGATAATAAATCATACTAATTTGGGAAAGAAGATCAGCAGTAGCTTTGTAGTTAAATATACAGAAATCAGAACACATATGTAGGAAGAATGTATGAAGATACCATATATGCAATATTTTATTAATCACCTTTGTAGACCGATTTTGCTCGGGGAATCAGGCTCAAATTGGGAATATCTCAGCACAAGGAACATCGTCTTACTTATGTTGGTTATGAGTATTCCGCCAAATTAGACATCGAATTGACGAAATTCGACACCATTTTATGTGACCAGTGAAAATAAATATTTACGTGGATTGTCCTCTCTTATGAAGATTAAAGGGACTTGTTCAAAGAATTTGTTATTTTAATAACAAATGAAATTTAATGATTTTAATAAAAAAACTTCCATATTAAATTCCATATAACCTAAATAAAGTATAATATTAAAATGAACAAGTTGAATAAAACTGTTTGCAATCACCTGTAACCGAACCGTGTGCCTCCTTTTCTTAGACACGTGTGTAACAGCTTGTTTGAACATAAGCTATAAATTCGTCCTTGGTTCTTTTCAATTATGTTTGAAATTTAATATTTTCCCGTAAACATGTCCCTATATATGTTCGTTTTTTTAATCGAGTTGCAGTCTAAAAACAAGAAAACATGCCTTACCCTTTATATATTATATGAGTCGCGACGAAGCTGATATACGTATTATATAATGCTGTGTTTGCCAGATGTAGTTATATCACAAGTGCCTCATTCCCTTGATCAAATGGCTAAAGTAGTATTCACTCGGCCACTCGGACCTGCATATATATGGCTGCCGGTTTTACTTAATTCAGTGATCAGCGTTGTGGCAGCATTTTGACGAAAATAACAGAAAATATCCCATCGTTTAGCATTAAAACATGCAGGTTCATACTATCTTCTATTTCAATAGACGATTGCAAGATTATAAAATCAATGGGACATTGTTTCTTTTAATTTTAACAATACATTTATAAAGAAAATTAAATGAAGTAATTAAAAAATATTTCTACCGAAATTCATAACCGTGAATTGTTTTCTGGGTTTCAGTAATATCGACACGTTTAATCAATCGTATTGGTTGGAGGAACAACAATTCTTCAAATATAGCAATTCCATGTCTTAATCTAAAAAATGTGTTATTGAAGAAAAACGAAAAGATGTGTGACCCTAGCTCAAAAGTAAAAGTTACACTCAAAGGTTAAAGGTAAACTTCGGGCATGATGCAGTTTTTCTGGACATTAAATGAATAATTCATCAATCAGTTCTACACTTATTTGCCGCACATTATGATCACAATTTGAACGTTGTCCAACCGTCAATCTTTAAAGGTTCTGTCGGAAATGACACATCTACTTTAAGCTTAGAGTAAATCGGAGTTTGATAGTTTAAGTCTTTTTTATCATATTTGACAATTTATAAAATATAATTAATCATAACCTTAGACAGAAAAACTGTAATGGTTACTGTACGCGGGAGCACAATACTAGACGTGCATTTCTCTAAGCGTCGAAGGATCTTATTTTGAATTCCTCTTTCCCGTCACCAATTAAGAAATGTCTCCATTTGCCAAACAGCACACGACGATGTTGTTTGTACGGAGCTATACTTGTTCTCTATTCAGTTGTAACGATATGATTTATAACAATCATAACGTAAAAGACCGTGAATAGGGTCTGAAATACAGAAAAACGAAACTTATTACTAACACGAATGTTAAGCACATAAAATATTCCAGATATTAAACAAAAAAACATTTTTGTTAACAAAGATGACAATATGACTTATAATGCATATTTAACAGACGAAGTCAAGATCCCAGATAGCGAACAAAATACAGATTTGGTCAACAAAGACTTAATAGTGTAATGTAACCTCAATAAATCCTGAATCGATTATTTGCAGAAAATCTTGAAAAATGAACCCCTTAAATAATGTCATAGATAATAAAATGCACAAACATCTAGCGGAATCATAGAAAATACCAAAAATACAAGAAATTTCATGAATACATTCGTTAATTATATGCTTTTCCTTGGAATTGACCGACCTTGTGTCGGACGCGGTAAACAACTTAGTAAGCTCGATAAGAATAGATTACTGTTAAACCGGTTGATTATTACGCTACGCGAGGAGGACCGGCGCACTCCCCCGATGTGAACTATCTGTGAACGATAGTTCACACTCAACAAAACTTCTTATCCTTAATTGAAATCTTAAGAACATTACAAAAATAAAAAATACACCATACTCGACAAAAGCGTGAACCCTTATGGCTCAAAACATGTGACCCGTATGGCCTTCCATAGAAGCGTATGCACTTATGCACAAAACTTAATGAAAATATGAACGGCACTGAGACTAGAGTTCTTTAACATCTTAAGTAGAACATTTAAAACTGTGACTTATTACCTTAAGAATGAGCAAGGAAGAAATACAGTATTACCACTGCATATCTAAAAAGTTTCTTACATCACCTTAAGCACATTATAAAATAAGTTTAATCAGTGTAAGTAAAGTAACAAAATATAGAATCTTAAGGAAACCAATATAAAAGTCAGTATTTAAAATATGGCAATCTCAAGCAAACATCTAACCACTTAACTTGCAATAAAACTATTACAACAACATTATACTGACAAATAAACACTTCACTTAAGTCATAGTCTATTACATACATGCACTTCCTAAAATGAATACATGTTTTACTCCCTACATTTAAATTACCAAAAATGTCAGACACAAAAACTTAAGTCATAGAAAAACCACTATTTTAACACAAATAGACAGGTTTCAAATACAATTAAATGTATGATTAATGAAATTTACAATGTTACACAGTATTACTAATACATGTATAATAATGCAAGCAAAAGCTAAAATGTCTTTATAATTATGAAGACGAGACTTTTATCAAAAAGGTTCAAATTGTTTGCACTTATTTATTACATTGAAGTTGTGCTCAAGTTCTAGGAATTGCACAGCATATAAAGGCAATCACTTCTCCACAAGAATTACCATCTCGGTAACTGGCCTTGTGTATTTCACAGTTTTTCCCTCCTTGGACACGCGCACGACAGCTTTTCTGACGAGCCCATCTTGACTTGCAATCGCGTCTTCAACCATTGTGTACACACCGGTCTTACTGACCTGTGTACTTACGCGAAAGGAATTGTGGGTAGCACTTCTTTTACGAGTGAAAAGTGAAAGCGAAAGTAGGTCAGGTAATCGTGCTTCTGATAATCGCTATCAGGCTTAATAGGGATTCAAAATCACATTTCAACATAATTAAATAACATTTCTTTAAATAACATTCCGTTTTAAACACACTATAAAAAACGATTTTTCTTTCATTATTCACATTTTCATTCCTACGCAGAACTACTTTGGCGGAAGCATAATTCCCTAAACCAGGGGAATGTGATGCGTCTTAGTAAAGAGGTGAAAATAACGTAGTGATGTCACCATCTATGTATAGAATGGTCTTCAACAACAGCGAGGGGCCACAGTGAACGAGGAGCACACTTATTCTTTAGAGGAACAACATCTCCATATTTTACACTTCGCACTGGATCTTGCCACTTTCTACGTGGCTGCACGCACTGAATATAACTATCTTTCCACTACTTTCAGAATATATCTGAAAGGATTTGCAATTTTTTTCCACTGCTTCTTGTACATCTCACGGATCGATATCCAAACACACTGAAAATTCATCCTCACCCCACTCAAACTTTGGGTTGATGAGAAGAGCAGGCGTCAGAATCACTTTCATCTGTCGTCAGGAGAGCAATGGGTCTGGAATTCACGATAGCACTTATTTCGGACATTAGAGTTACTAAAACTTCATGCGTCAGTGGTCGAGTTGCAGGAGTGTTGAGCATGCTGTCTCGTATGCGCTTAGCGATTCCTATCTTTCTTTCCCATACGCCGCCCATATGCGAAGAATGCGGAGCATTGAAGATCCAACACACGCCAGTGTTGTCTAAGTACTTTGACAAGGGGCCATCCTCCAAATTGATAACCTTGACCTTTCACTCCTCAGCTGCTCCTACAAAATTGGTACCGCGATCCGATCTGATTTCCAGGACTTTTCCTCTGATAGAAACTAATCTTCTTAAAGCGTTAATGAAACAAGAGCTAGACATGTTTTCTTAAACTTAAATGTGGACAGCGCGTGATGATAAACATGTAAACATGGCTGCCCAACGCTTGGACTCTGCTGCACCGCCACGTGTCTTTCTTACTGTCGCTTCCCAAGGTCCGAAGACATCTACGCCAATGCGAAGAAAGGTTGAACAGGGTTTTAAACGATCTTCAGGCAAATCTGCCATCTTCTGCACCTCAGTGTTTCCACGCAGTTTCCTACATATCACACAATGATGAATGACACTTGAGATAAGTCTTCTAGCACCCGCAATCCAGAATCCATTATTGCGGATGGTACTCTCTGTGAACAGACGCCCTTGGTGTCGGCAATTCTCATGGAAATGATGAAATAGTAGTCTAGCAATGTTTCTTTTCCTTGAAAGTATGATAGGGTGTGTCGCAGCTTCAGCGAGACCACTTCTGCTAATTCTGCCCCCTACTCTTAATATTCCTTCACTGTCAATGTATGGATCCAGCGTCTTTATTGGAGTCTTTTTGCTCAATGATGTGTTCAACAAGGTTTTTATTTCATCTTCATAGAAATGTCTCTGATCAGTTTTCAACACAAAGTGTTCAGCAGCCAACTTTGTTTCCTGTCTTGATGAAACATTATTCTGTGTTGCTTTTCTTGCTTTGAATCTACAAACTGCTTGTTTCAGGACAAGGACTGCTAGGATCAATCTATTCCAATTTGAGAAACTCTTGAACTTGTTTGTCAAATCAGAAGCCACTTCTGTCTTCTTCACAGTGACTTCCTTCCTAACTTATTGGTCATGATCTGGGTCTACTAATGGAAAAGGTCCTTCACACATCTGTGTTTCCATGTCTTCTGGTCCTTTAAGCTTATAGTTCAAGTCTTCAAGAGTGCTACAACCTCTGCTTCCTATGTCGGCTGGATTATTCTTGGATCTGACATGACTCCATTGATCTTTCTTGGTCAACTGCAAAATTCTGTGCACTCTGTTAGCCACGTAATTGTAGAACCTCCTTCTAGTGTTCGTGATATAGCCTAGGACAACTTGACTGTCTGAAAAATATTTGACTGAACAGAATGATACACCAATTGCATGAAATATCGTGTTTCCAATCTCAGCTGCAAGAAGCGCAGCACACAATTCAAGTTTCGGTATTGTATGTCCATGCAGAGGAGCCAACTTGCTTCTACCAAGAAGGAATCCGAGATGTCCAGGTGTGTGTACATATGCCACGGCACTCACTGCCTGTCCTGAGGCGTCAGAATAGACAAGTAATGTGGGATCACTTGTGTCAGTCAGTGACGCGAGGAGGACCGTCACAGGAGCACTGTTCGCCCAAAAGGCACTTATGTGATATCGAAAAGACAACACGACGTCATAACAATGGTAACGTTTCTTTTCTTGGCCCATACAAGTAATTATGTTATCTGTAATACAATAACAGGTAATGTGTGAAAGCACACGCGATAATGTGATGGCTAGTTATTGAAAACATATTAAACAAATCGAAATGTCGGCGCACATCTTGGGGAAATATAAAATCTTGTTTGTTGAGGGGTAAAACACGAGTATAAATTATAGACGCTCACACATTATTAAGTACGCTTACTGTGGATTGCATTTGAAAAAATAATACATTTCGGTATGATAATGTTTCGTTGTGCTATGTAGAAACTATACATGGTGCATATATAGATACATATGATTGTTTGAATAAAGACAAAAATTCCCGTCGCCACAAGAAATGAAGGTCTTAAACATAAATGTATATGTCATATAACAGCAGGAAACGACGAATCCTGATACTGTAAAAATGTGTATAAATTGTACTATATGCTAAAGCTTTTCAGTTCGAATGGTTTCGACAGAACGCTCAAGAGGAGTTGTGTCCAGGTCATCCCTAGAACATGTGGAAGCGTCAACATGTGCACGAGGCGCTTCCACAAAACATTAAATGTTTTAAATGCAAAACTCACCATGGTAAAATGGTTGGACGTAGCTCCGTTGCATCATGTAAATCCATTCTAAAATGCTTATCCACCGGATTTTATAAATAAACAAACGGTTTCATCTCAAATATATATGTTTATATATGTATTCGGAATTGAAAGAAGAATGTGCATGACAACGTAATTACACGTATTTTATTGCACATGCATGTCTAAAACACTGTATACAGATACAATGTATGTATCGTAGTTACATCACGATATTTATACACTGGATCAATGTCATGTATAGACGGTGTCATAGTTTAATTGTATGTATGTATTGATCTATGTTTTGCCGAATATCGCTAAATGAGTCTCTTTTTATTTTCTTTAGTTTAATTATGCTTGAATGGTATAGACTCATAGATCGATGCATAGAATAAAGGGTATTCGAAAGCACGCATTTCATATACCTGCTTTTGGGGAAAGACCATTTTATACATAGATGTGTGACGTCACTGGCTTCTAGTTTAGCCTGTGAATTAATGTTGACAGTAGTAATCTATGTAAATAACACCATTAACCACAATTTCTGACAATCTAATTTAATTATATCATTTAGTTGTTGCTTTTAGTGGAATTTAAATAATCGTCAGACTGGAAATGAACTTAATCAGATCAAACAATCAGGCTACCCATATAACAACGCCTAAATGTTCTCGGGTCGCCTAAGCAGTTTATGACGTTCGATGATACAGTTTTTATATTGTTATTCAGGCCCGTATCCAGGCCATGGGCCCAGGGGCCGGCCCTCCAGATGGCTGTCAAATTGTAAAAGTTTTTATGTATGGGCCCTTCTGCAATTTTTTCTCTCATGAACGTGCCCACAGTACATTTTCCCTCAGTACAAAAAGCAGATCTATCCCTGATAAACAATGGGATTAGCGCTAATTTACTCGACATGGAAATAAGCCCCTAGGCAAGTTTTTCTTAACGCTTTGTACACAGACAGACAGGTAATTTATTCAGACTGATACAAAGTACATCGTCTTCATACTTACATATACATATTTGTTTATGTCAGGTGAATAGGTATAACAAAAATACATTACATAACATAGAAATAGTCATGTAAGAGTACACATGCAAATAAACACAATCAATTGTAAGAACACATAGGTTCTGACAAAGCGGTACTGAAATTTATTAAACAGTATTATTAAGAATCGTATTTCTTATAACAAAACCTTCTTTAATATATTTACATAAATTAGAATAACTGTTTTATCACATGAAACTAACAAATGGTGGAATTCATACACAGATGGGTTAATATAAAATATACGACTTATATTTCTTTTTCCTAAATCAGTGAAACAGCGGCATATACATATAAAATGGTATTGCTCTTCTAAATCAAATTCATTAGAACATAAACAATAACGTTCATTCCTTGGTATGTTATTCTGAGCATATCTGCCAGTTTGGATCTTCAACGGGTGTGCAGACACTCTTAATCTTACAAACAATAAGCGCAGACGTCTAGGAAGTAAGTCTCAATATTCTTCATATACCAAAGAGGTTTTAAAAACTGTATACATATCTAATACAGAACTGTTGTTCATTTTACCACACCACTTCTGTTTAAAGTTATCTACAAGTCTACATTTGAACTCGCTAATAAAACTATTAACGTGTACAACGTTTGGATTTTTAAATACATAACCAAATCCAAAATAATTTAACATGTTCTTGACATTTGAGACCCAATTTGTATAACCTCTATTACAATCGTTAAAAGCTTTTTAGTAAACAATTTGCATTATGATATTTTCATTGTTAATAATTTCAAATCAGTATTTTATAAGTTTAACGAACCTGTTTACATACAATGGATATCTACCTAATTCTCCATAAACAGCTATATTACATGTATTTATTTTAACCTGTAACAATCGTTTACAAAATTTTAAATGTATGCGTTCAATATCATCTGACTTTGTGAATCCCCATACTTCTGAAGCATAACTTAATATGGAGCCAACAAAAGAGTCGAACAATTGACAAAATATTTTTGGTTTTATGTCAAACTCATTGCATTTAAACAATAAAGTATTCATTGCCTTAAGGGCCTTACCAACCAAATGTTCCTGGTTTAATTTAAAATTTCCCGTATAATTCAAAACCGTACCTAAATAGTTAAAGTTATCAACCACTTCAATATCATTACCATTGTATGTCCATTTTTCGTTTTGTTTTAATCCTCCCCTCTTCCGAAATACCATAATCTTCGTTTTCGCAGTATTAACATTAAGCCCCCAAGAATTACAATATAGATATAAGTTGTCTAAATGTGTTTGAACTTCGGCCGGTGACTTGCCTAAAATAGCCATGTCATCAGCAAATAATAATAAAATTAACATAATATCATCTATATTCAAACCAGAGTTAATGTTGTCTTGTAGGTAAAGTTCAAGATCCTCAACAAATAAAGAAAACAAAATCGGCGACATTACCTCCCCTTGCCTAAGTCCAACCGCATAACTAAAATAATCTGAATA